>JASDQU010185880.1:1728-20828 GCA_032191745.1 Picea mariana | reverse complement strand
ACAAATACTTATTCCTGAAGTATATCTCAAACCGTTCCCAAGACATGCCCTCTTCGTGAATCCCTTTTACATTCTTAAGGTCTTCCCACCAGATGGAAGCCTTTCCATTCAAGTTGAAGGTGGCCACTCAGTCCTTCAAATTTTCTGAGAAGTCATGGACTCTGAAATATTTCTTTAGTCCAAACAGCTAGGCCTTTGCTTCCTCTCCCTTCTTTATTTCACCGTCAAAAGAGGGTGGTTTGACCTTCCTGAATTCTTCGAGGTTATGTCTCTTGGAATGCTTCCGCTTCTTCCATTTTATTTGGGAATAGGAACTAGTCCTGCTGCTAGAAGATCCCTCCGAGTTGCTTGCTTCATTTCTGGAGGAATCATCCAACACTTGTCCCTTATCTCTGGGGTGGGATTTTCTCGAGGTGCTCTTCCCAGTGTGGCCACTTAAAAGACCATGTTTCCATATCTCAGGTGGACTTCAACTTTTCTTTGTCTGTCATCGGTCTGTGTGACTGGTGTCAGGTTCATGCTGCAATTGTCTTTGTATGTCGGATAAACTCTACAGTAAGACTGCATTGATTTCCATTTGCTTCTCTTACTCTTTTATCATCCTCTTGTTGTCGGCCTTGCAGCTCTGTAGTTTGACCATGAGGCTCCTCATAGTCTCAGCTAGATCTGGAGGGGTCCCTACCACCCTGCTTTCGTTAGACTCTTCGTCTCTATTGTGGGATCCATCCCCCACTTCATGGTGAGTCACCATTCTATGTGTCTGCAATTTCCCCTAGTTGATTTCTCACTCATGTGAAAAAGAAAAACGCTTGTTGTTAGTCAATATTTATATTCATTCATAACCAGTACATAATTTATATTTTTCACATGCACACACACAATAGGAGTTTTCATTCTTAACTTCGACTTGTGATTAAGGGGGTTAAGATAGAGGTTTACTATTGTTAAGAGTACTTCTAACAAAGTCTTTGTGCAATTCGTTCATGAGCCCAAGTAGGCCAAGTGTTGTAACCATGCTCTGATACCAATTTGTCACACACCCACTACGACAACTAAGATTTTTCGCTCCTTTTTCTTTTTTCTTTTCTTCCTTCTTTATCGGGGAACATAATCCCTGAGTTTCTATGGGGCCTGGTGCAGACCCTACCTTCCCTTATCCTTCCCCATGTGATTGTTGACTATGACCACTGGTCTTACCTGAAAGGCACTTTCAACTTTCACGATTCGGGGAATCACGATGCAAGCGTTCCCCTGTTCTCTATCTTTCGAAGTGCCGAAAACCCAAAAAGAAGGGTCTAACCGATCGTCAAATTGATCAATGGCTCGGATTATATCCCGACACTCTACCTTTTGGGGTTTCTCATATCAGAAGATGAGGGATTCATACCCTTCAGTTCCCCAGGTGCCGAAACACCGAAACCCATATATCTACTAAGCTCATTTCGGGGTTTCGCAAGTCTGGGTTTCACGATACACTAAGACATGAGGTCTCACACTTGAGTTTCTAGGAGCTAAAAATCTGAAGCCTATCCACTCTGCTCAACTCATTTTGGGGTTTCGCAAAGCAGGATTTCTCTATATATGAAGACAAGAGGTCTCGCACTTGAGTTCCCAGGAGTCGAAACTCCGAAGCCTCTCCACTTTGCTCAGCTCATTTCGGGGTTTCGCAAATCGGAACTTTGTGATATGTGAAGACAGGAGTTCTCGTACTTGAGTTTCTAAGAGTTGAAAATCTGAAGCCTATCAACTCTTCTCAGATCATTTCAAGGTTTCGCAAATCGGGATTTCACGATATGCGAAGATAGGAGGTCTCGCACTTGAGTTCCCAGGAGCCGAAACTCCGAAGCCTATCCACTCTGCTCAACTCATTTGGGGGTTTCACAAATCGAGATTTCGTGATATGTGGAGATAGGAGGTCTCGCACTTAGGTTCCTAGGAGTCGAAACTCCAAAACGTCGAAGCCTGAGGGATCCATTCTCTCGAGTACAAGGCTTCCAAAATTAGACTACAAAACCCTTCAATAGGTTCTTGGGTAAATATCCCCAGGCTGGGTGACCTGACTAAAAGGCCTTCTTAGATTACTGAGCTATGAACTCAGTGACAGGGGTGAGGTAAGCTCGTGTGGTTTCTAAAATGGTAGTCCTTTAAAGGAACTCACTTCGGCTCTGGAAGGTGAGGGAACTTCCCGGGAGGAAGTGCCTTCGGGAAATCAAACCAGGGCATAGCATGAGTCAAATACATGGGACAAATCTCAAGGGAATGACTCATAATCTGAACTTATTCATTCTCTACATAAAACGATTATGGTCATATACGTATGAGCATGCATCCATTATTTCTGGTCAAAACACCAAGAAAACACTGATATATAGAAATCATTTATGAGTTTACAAACATGAGCATGCGTCCATTATATTCAATTCAATACACAAGGTATAAACACTTATCAGAAAAACAATAGGTGTTATGTGATTGTTGAGAGGGGTGCTCGTTTCCACCCAACCGTAGGCTCAATGATTCCAATCGAATTTACCACTAGCCACCCTCGAGATGGACCATGATTCTTTGAGACTCATTCTCCTACTTCCCACTCATCGAAAGTCAAGGACGAAGGTTACTCTCCTTCTCCTCTGCTCATGACTCACTGTATTTTCCTGAGTTCTTCTTGTTCTCCTTTCGTGATCCCTATTGCATGCATTCCCCCCCTCTTCCACACTTCTTTCCTTGCCTTTTTCCTGTGAGGTTGCGTGTGGCACAAATTTTCCTGTCCGATGGTCAGGTCTGAGAGATTCTATGGATGCGTGGTTTGCCCCCATCCCCTCATTTACTCTTGAGGAGCCTCCCCACCTACCATCCGAGCGAGTAATTCATTCAGGGGTTTTAGAGTGAGCTTTGGTTTCTGAGCATGTACAAACCAATATGATTTCAGTTTGGTGGAAGTTAACGCAGCCATTCCCGGCCCCTTCCACCACCTCTCATTAGCCATCGTGGTCTCTTTCAGCACATCCCCCTCCCAGTGATCATGCAACAGATATTCATGATATAATTTTCATTCATCGACCTTTTATACAAAGGTCTGTCAAATCAAACATTTACATCTTTAAGTTTACCATAGTTTTTGGCCCATATAGTTATTTTTACAGATTGGGGGAAACAGGGTGTTACAGTTGGTTACAATGACATATTGAAGGGATACAATATATATATTCTCGGTCACCGGAAAGTTGAGATTAGCCGAGATGTCACCTTTAATGAGAATGCAACTTTCAGCAAATCAAAACAGGATTGTGCAAAATAGGTTCATGAGGAGCATAATGAAGTTACTAGAGTTAAAGAGGTAGAATTCGTTGAACCAGAGGAAGTCATTCATAAGGATAATGACATGGTAGAACCTTAGAGGCTAGAAAATATTCCTTCTCGCAAGAGAATACTAGCTTGGGTGCAAGAGCTCATCAGAGATACATAAAGATATGGTGCCCCAGAAAATATCTCAGAGAAAGTAAGAATTTGAAATTGTATTACGGCTATGTGGCATGTTTTTTTGATATCATGGGTGAAAAACTGTCCAATTATGAAGAGGATACAAAAAATAGGGTATGGAAGGATGCCATGGGGGAGGAATATCAGTCCATAGTAAATAATGATGTCTGAGATGTGGTCCCCAGACCGAAGGACAAATTAGTAGTAAGTTCAAAATGGATCTACATAATGAAACATGCAGTTGATGGAATTATTTAAAAATATAAGGCTAGATTTGTGACTCAAGGATTCTCTCAAAAGGAGGGCATTGGCTATGAGGAGACATTTTCTCTCATGGTGAGATATACCTCAATTAGGACAATACTTATGTTGTCCATAGTAATGAAATGGAAGATGCATCAAATGGATGTGAAGATAGCCTTCTTGAATGGTGAAATAAAAGAGGAAGTATATGTGGAGAAACCACAATGGTTAGAGGTACATGACAGGGAGATGCATATGTGTAGATTGAAGAAGGATTTATATGGATTAGAGTAGGAACCCAAAGCATGGTATGGCAGGATCAACAATTTTATGAAAATCTTAGGATTTACAAAGAGCATTGCAGATCCTAACCTTTAATTTAAGGTTTTGGATGATGGTCCGGTAATACTATTGTTGTATGTGGATGACTTGTTTCTAACAGGTGTGGAAAATCTCATCTCAAAGTGTCATAGAAAACCAATTGTTGATTTTGAGATGAAAGATCTCAGGATGATGCATTACTTTTTGGGTCTCGAGGTATGGTAGAGATAGGATGAGATTTTTATGAATCAAGGGAAGTATGCAGTGGAAATCCTGAAGAGGTTCAATACGTTGAATTGCAAGGAAATGACTACACCTATGGTATCAAATGTTAGGCTATTCCAAAATACAACTTCAGATACTATGGATGTTACTTTATACAGGTATATGGTGGATTCATTGATGTACTTGATGAACACAAAACACAAAACATGATATATGTTTTGTTGTAAACACCCCAAGTCAGTATATGGAGCATCCCAATCAAGTTCATTTGGTTGCAACAAAACATGCGATAAGGTACCTTAAGGGTACATTGGATTATTGTCTAAGGTATGTGACAAACCATGAGTTCAGGTTATATGGATATTCAAATTCAGATTGGGCTACCAGTATTCCTGATCGGAAGAGTACTTCGACATATTGCTTCAGTCTAGGATCCAGTATGGTTTCATGGAGAAACAAGAAGCAGTCATGTGTAGCAGTCAATACGACTGAGGTTGATTATGTGGAATCATGTGCAACATGTACAAAAGAATTGTGGATTTGGACATTGTTTTCTAGGTTATTGGTTTCAAACTAGAGGCGACCTACATTTGGTGTGACAAATAGAGTTTCATGAAGTTTTCATAGAATCTAGTGTTCCATGCAGTGTTGAAGCATATCAAAATCAAATATCACTATATCAATGATATGGTGCAGAGGGGAGCAGTGAGGCTCCAGTACGTGACTACCAAGGAGCAGGTTGTGGATGTGTTGACCAATCCACTGTCGAGGATGAATTTCGATCACTTCAGGGACAATGTTGGCATGGTCCCTCTTCAGAGGGAGTGATGAGGTGCAGATGCATTGCGGGGTAGTGGATGTCCTGGGGACATGTTGTAGATATTTTAGAGCTACCCATAGGACTTGGATGCATTGGATGTGAAGTCACAAGGGTGCACATGATGAGGTACAAATGAATTGTGGGGCAATGGATGTCATGGTGACATGTTGAAGATATTTGAGAGCTACCCACATGCCTTGAATGCATTGGTTGTGAAGTCATGTTGTACTATGGATATTCGATGATGTATAGATTCATATGTTCAACATTCAATGGTCATGAGCTCGTGTGGCAACAAAGAATACCTTCCTATTTAAGAGGAAGTGTTGATATTTTGATGTAACTGTAGAAGATATTATTTTGTATTTGTATTGGTTAAACCTCGAGAAGGTTATTGTAATATTAATGTATACATTGGCTCAAAATAAATTATTTTTTATTGTTATCCTTATTTTAAAAGTTAAAATGGACCCTCTTAAGGTTGCGTATTTTCGAGAGTCAAGTTATGTGTATCAATAGAGGTCGAGTTCCTCCCATTTTTATACACACAAAATTCACCTTCTCTTATTTAGAGCATAGCAAAGGAGGTCTAGCGCGAGAGGTATTAATGCAAGGAGTGCGCGGGAAGTTGAAGCCTTCACGAGACCAAGCTCAAGAGGGATAACACTTTTTAGAAGTGTAGCTGAAGTCCGAGAGAAAGATTCATAGGAAGTTCAAAGGTAGATACCTTTGAAGACTTAGAAACTTTCTAATTCAAACGAGTCAAAACTCAGGAGGAGGAGAAAAGCCAATCATTAGCCTAGTTGCGGAAAGAATCTGGACCTTTAGATTAATGTTCAGTGACTAGAGGAAGCACAGGGAGAAGATTATATCTGGACCATTAGATCTGAGCATGTGGACCAACAATCATTGGATCTAGAGACAAGTTCATGGACTTTAACCCTTGGAAAGTGCACAGGATAAGCAAACTCGCAAAACACAAGTTTGTGAAACAATCATAGTCGTTGATCGAAGGAAGGTGTGGGTCATATATCTGGTCCCAAGAAACTCGTGAGTTTGGATATCAAGAGAAGAGAGGGGAGCATTCCTCCAAATCCGCAAGACACAGAGTCCCGAGTTCGCGAAGGAGAAAGCATGACCTTCGAATCACATAGATTGTGGAACGTTGATCGAACATGGNNCTAGGTCCCACTTTAAGATTTCAAAAGTCAGAGAGTCAAGGTTGCCTCATAGACAAACGCCCAACACGTGAAGTCATGACATGCCTTTTGGTTAGCCAAGTGATCACATTCGTGGTCACAGAAAAAGAAGGGGCTTAGCTAGGGAAGAGCTAGGGCCCGTTTGGTGTGGAGATTTGAGCAACGCTCAGAAGAGAGCTCACGGGTCTCATGCAACTTCTGCATTTGGAGAAAGGACCTGTGTAAGTGGGTATGGGGTCTAACAGAGACCCAAAAGAGTCGATATGACTCAGTTTCTTGATTGATCCTAGACTGGGAGGTTGTGTAGCCCTTACGAGAGAAGGGGGGTCTACATCAAGTGGTATCATCACAGAAGTTTTTCTTGCAGATAGTAGGCAAAGGAGAGGAGACAAAGGAACTCAAATTTGTACTCTGTGTGTGATAGACAGTCGACACAATGCCACCGAAGAGATGAGGGGAGCCACCCTTAGCCAATCGAGCTGTAGAAAGGGAGATGTGAGAACTTCATGCAAGATTAGAGGCGATGGAAGCAATGTAGAGACGAGCACCTGATGTTGGGGACATCAACGATGCAGAGAGTGAATAAATAGAAGTTGAAGAAGTTGTAGGAGAGAATGTTGTCGAAGAACGCTTACTGAGATCCATTGTTAGATTGGGAGGTAGAGCCAAGATAGAGGTCCCAATGTACAAAGGTAACTTGGATGTTGAAGAGCTACTGGATTGGATAATATCCATGGACAAATATTTCGACTATGAAGACGTCGGTGAGGAGAAAAGGGTGAGACATGTTGTCACCATGATAAAAGTACATGCAACGTTGTGGTGGGATGAACTACAGGCTAAGAGGAGAAGCAAGGGAAAACAAAAGATAAAGAGCTGGGACAAAATGGTAGCCAAATTGAAGGCCAGGTTCATGCCCAAATATTATCAGATCAATTTGTTCATGAAATTGCAGAACCTAAGGAAAAGGGGTATGACCGGTAAGGAGTACACTGAGGATTTCTATAGGCTAAACATCAAGACTGGACAAAGGGAGAGAGATGAAGAAAAAATTTCCAGATATATAAATGGCATGAGATATGAAATCCAGGATGAGCTCAACATGATGTCAGTAAGGACAGTGGAGGATGCTTATCAGTTTTCACTGAAGGTAGAGGAAAATTTAGCCAGAAAACAAATCCAGGTGAAAGAGGTAAAATTCTAGCACCGAACTAAAGCAAGGGATTTACCCATGACAAAGAACATAAGTCCAAGGATGAAACTGAGAAACCAGATAGTCACTCAAAAAGAGGAGGAAGTTCCCAAGAAAGACAAGGTGGTGGAATAATTTCTTCTGCAGGAAGAGGAAGAAGAGGAGGAGGAGAAGTAATATTCTATGGCTATGGAAAGACAGGGCACATGTCTTGGGAATGTCCAGAGAAAAAGAAATGAGGAGGAGGTGAGGATCACATTTCAGAAGCACATAGAGGGAATGTTGAAGCAAAAGGATCAGGAGATGGAAGATCCCTGATGCTGAGGAAGGTTCTCTTAAAACCAAAGGTAGAAGTTGAAAGGCCAGTGCAGAGGAACAATCTCTTCAAAACAACTTGCAAGACTAAAGACAAAGTATGCAAGGTGATAATTGATAGTGGGAGAACTTATAACTTAGTATCCACAGAGATGGTGGAGAAATTGGAGCTGGAGACAACTGCACATCCAAAGCCATACAAAGTCTCATGGCTGTAGAAAGGACACCAGGTAATGGTTACTAAAAAATGCTTGGTTGAATTTAAGATAGGAGGATATAGAGATGAAATTCTATGTGATGTAATTCCCATGGATATATGCCATATTTTGTTGGGAAGACCATGGCAGTTTGACAGGAATGTCATCCATGATGGGAGGAAGAATACATACACCTTAGAGAAGAATGGTAGAACACACATGTTGCTGCCAATAGAGGAGAAGAAAGTAAAAGAGGAAGCCAACACAAGCATACTTTTCATGAGCAGGAAGGTACTCCTAAAATAAGTCATGAAAGAATAGGAGATGCAGTTCGATGTGGTGAGGAAACCTAGATTGGCACCTCGAGAGAATGAGGATGTGAAGAACCAAGTCCAAGAATTTTTAGACACTGTTTTGGTTAGAGAGGGCTTGAGTCCATGCGCAGTAAAAACTGTGTTGAGTCCAAAGAAAGATGGAGGATGGAGAATGTGTATAGACTCAAGAGCCATTAACAAGATCACCATCATGTAGAGATTCCCTTTACCGATAATGGATGATTTAATGGACTGTTTAAGTGGAGAAAATTTATTTTCTAAAATTGATTTGAAAAGTGGATATCACTAGATTAGAATGAGAGAAGGTGATGAATGGAAGACAACGTTTAAGACAAATGAAGGTTTGTATGAATGCCTTGTTATGCCATTTGGATTAAAAAATGCCCCGAGTACTTTTATGAGGTTGATGAATGAAATACTGAAAGATTTCATTGGAAAGTTTTTGGTTGTATATCTAGATGATATATTGATCTTTAGCAGGACTAAAGAGAAGAATTTGAGAAACCTGACACTAGTGATGAGGAGACTACAACAGGAGAAGTTGTTGATAAATCTGAATAAGTCCTCTTCTATGAAGACAAAACTCATTTACTTGGGTTTTGTGATCTCTTCGAATGAACTGAAGATGGATCCAGAGAAGGTGAGAGCAATCAAAGAATGGTCGTCGCCAAATAACATGTTTGAGGTAAGAATCTTCCATGGATTAGAAAGTTTCTATAGGATGTTCATCAGAGACTTCGGTGGAATTTGTGCACCAATGATGGATACAGTGAAGAAGAAGCACGATTCTTTTAAATGGACAAAGGAGGCTAAGAGGATCTTCAATATACTGAAGAATAAAATAACAGAACGACCAATTCTGGTCTTGCCAAATTTTGAAAACACATTTCAAGTGAGATGTGATGCAAGTGGAGCTGTTTTGAGCTAGGATAATAGACCTGTTTCCCATTTCACTAAGAAGCTGAATGATACCAAGAGAAAATACTCCATGTATGATAAAGATTTTTATGCCATAATTCATCCTTGAAGAAATGGAGACATTACCTTGTCCCATAGGAATTTGTCATGTATAGTGATAACCAGGCTTTGCAATTCATAACCAGACAGGAAAAATTGAATTAGAGGCATGCAAAATGGGTTGAGTTTATGCATAATTTTAATTTTGTCATAAAACTTATTGTTGGGAATGCTAACAAATTTGTTGATGCATTAAGCAGGAGATGTTTGATTCTACAGGAATTTCAGGTGAGGACCTTTGGGTTTGAACACTTTAAGTAAATGTACAGTGATGACCCAAATTTTGAGGAAACATATGAAGTATGTAAGAACCCTGTGATGAGAGACATGAGTCAGTGGGTGGAATACATGATTCAAGAGGGATTGTTGTTCAAAGGTAATCATTTCTGCATATCAAAATGCTCAATGAGGGAAAACTTTTTGAAGCAAAAGCATAGTGGAGGATTGCCTGGACATTTCAGCCATGATAAAACATTTGCACAGTTGAGCACTTCATACTATTGGACAATTATGAGAACAAAAGTGATGAAGTTTATGAACAGGTGCAGAATCTTCCAACATGCAAAAGGGAAAAGACAAAACACTGGATTGTATCAACCATTTCCAATACTAGAGAGGCCTTGGGATGCAATAAGTATGGATTTTGTGTTGGGACTGCCAAGAACGCAAAGAGGATTCAATTCCATATTTGTGGTGGTGGATAGATTTTCAAAGATGACACACTTTATCCCATGCCAGAAGACCAGTGATGCAACAGATGTTGCAAATCTATTTTTCAAGGAAGTTGTGAGACTTCACGGCCTACCCAGAAGCATTGTCTCAGATAGAGACACCAAATTTATTGGGCACTTTTGGAGAACACTGTGGAAGAATTTGAGAACATACTTGTCTTTCAGCTTACCTTATCACCCTCATACTGATGGATAGACTGAGCTAGTAAACATAAGTTTGGGAAACTTATTGAGGAGTCTGGTCACTGAGCATCATAATCAGTGTGATCAAATTCTCCCACAAGAAGAATTTTCATATAATGACTCACTAAATAGGAGCATTGGAAGGAGCCCATTCCAAATATTGTATGGAATGAAACCCAGGGGAGTATCTGAGTTGAGAGAATTGGAATAGGGTGAGATCAGGAGCGTTGGAGGGGAATATTTTGTTGCAGAAATGCAAAGGCTCCATAGCCAGATCAGAGGAGAATTGCAGAGTTTGAACCAGGAGTACAAACACAGAGCTGATCAACCTCGTAGATAACTTAGATTTTAAGTAGGAGACCGGGTTCAGGCACATCTTAGGAAAGAAAGATTCCATAGGGGGCATATAACAAGTTAAAGATGAAGGAGATAGGACCATGTAAGATCTTGAGGAAGTTTGATGCAAACGCCTATGAGATTGAGCTGCCAGATGATGTGGTCATATCGCCCATATTCAATGTTTCAGACCTGTATCCTTATAGGAAAGATGAAATAGAGGGATCAAAATATTAAGATAATATTCAGTTGGAGAGACAAATGGTTGTACCAGAAAACCCAAGGATGGAGAAGATTGTTGATCAAAGGATCGACAAAAAGACCAGGAGGAAGACCTATTTTCAATATATGGTCAAGTGGAAGGGACACCC
Source organism: Picea mariana (assembly GCA_032191745.1). NCBI lineage: Eukaryota > Viridiplantae > Streptophyta > Pinopsida > Pinales > Pinaceae > Picea > Picea mariana. The sequence goes on along the minus strand of JASDQU010185880.1, from coordinate 9,863 downwards.
AGTAGAAGATGCCAGTCTGGAAAATGAAGTTGCTATTCAGAAGCATGGAAGGTCAGTGCAGGATCTCACAGACAAGAGTCCATGAATATTTGTTAAGGGGAGTATGATGCAGGAGCATCGTTGGAAAGCACACAAGGCAATACCTTTCAGTGTCTAGGAATCTATACGGAATATCAACGCTGGCAGTTATGACAGATATTTCAAGGCATGCCTTAACTCAGCACTAGAAAAATCTTTTGAGGCATGCTTGAACGATCACGACCGAAGTGGGAGTTTCCACTCCTATTTTTCTGTTGTGACTACACTAGGATATCTATAGCGTAGGCAGTATTGCGGTATGCAGTATTGCGTCTGGCAGTATTNTACCATTGCGCACGACGCTCTTCCGATCTACGTGCGCAATGGTAACACGACCGAAGTGGGAGTTTCCACTCCTATTTTTCTGTTGTGACTACACTAGGATATCTATAGGTTAGGTTTTGATGTAGAAAAGTAGTCAGGGGGAACCCTAAGAGTCCTATGAGATAAATAGAGGTTTTGTACGCCCAAATGAGGCTAGCTGCAAGTTAGTAGGAGATTTCAGAGTTTTCAGTATTTTTCTTTTTCATTACAATTGTAGCCATTTTTCACATTTGAATATAACAGAGGAAAATTGACCCAATGAATGGTGTGGACATTGTTTTGCAATTCCATGTTATTGTGTTTTCATGAATGAATGAATGAATTTTGTTATGAGAATATGGAACTGTGAATGTTAGGATAAGTTTCAATTGTTTCTCTTCTGACGAGTGGTGCAAGGTGTGCACATAGAACACAAGGAGTGCATTAATGGAATATGTTTCGGTTCTGAAGCTTAGAAGAGATAACACAAAAATTTTCCTTTGCAAGGAGTGCAAAGTGACTGCTGCAAGGTGTGCACAGTCGTTCGCAGGAATTCAAACTTTGCGTAAGAATTTGTTGCAAGGAGGGCACAAATTCAAGATTCGACAAAGTGTCGGAGAGACTCTGCAAGGAGACAAGGAGTTGAGACAGAGGGACACCAGGAGGGAGGGAATAATTTACTTTCAGGAACTCCTTCAGATCTGAGATATCGAAATCCCTGAAATGCAAGGAGTGCATAGGAAGTCGAAGCCTTTATGAGACCAAGCTCAGGAGGGATAACACTTTTCATAAGTGTAGCCGAAGTCCGAGAGACAGACTCACAGGAAATTCAAAGGTAGATACCTTTGAAGACTTAGAAACTTTCTAATTCAGACGAGTCAAAACTCAGGAGAAGGAGAGAAACCAATCGTTAGATCAGTTGCGGAAAGAATCTGAACTGTTAGATTAACGTCCAGTGACTAGAGGAAGCACGAAGATAAGATCATATCTAGACCATTAGATTAGAGCCCATGGACCAACATTCATTGGATCCATAGACAAGTGCACAAACTTTAACCTTTGGAAAGTGCACAAGATAAGCAAACTCACAAAACTCAAGTTTGTGAAACGATCATAGTCATTGATCAAAGGAAGGTGTGGGTCGTAGATCTGGTTCCAAGACACTCGTGAGTTCAGATATCAGGAGAAGAGAAGGGAGCAGTCCTCCAACTCAGTGAAACACAAAGTCCCAAGTTCGTGAAGGAGAAAGCAGGACCATTAGATGACATGGATTGTGGACCATTGATCAAATGTGGGTGGAGTCCATATTTTGGGTTTCAGAAATCTGGAGGACGAGTGAACAAAAACTTCTAGGGACACAAAATGCGAAACCGCAAAGCACTCAAGAGATTGGACCTAGGCCATAGTGAGGGGTCACATCGTCAAATATTAGAGGAGATAGCACACGCTAGGTCCCACTTCAATATTTCAAAAGTCAGAGAGTTGGGGTTGGCTCATACATGAACACCCGACACATGAAGTCATGATGCACATTTTGGTTAGGCGAGTGGTCATAGTTGTGGTCGCAGAAAAGGAAGGGGATTATCCAGGGAAGAGCTAGCACCTGTTTGGTGTGGAGATTTGAATAACGCTCATAAGAGAGCATGTGGGTCTCATGCGAACTACACATTTTGAGAAAGGACCTGTGTAAGTGGGTTTGGGGTCTAGCAGAGACCCAAAAGAGTCCATCCTACTCAGTTTCTTGATCGATCCTACACTTGGAGGTTGTGCAGCCCTTAAAAGAGAAGGGGGGTCTGCATCACTCGATCTGGATCACTCTGAATAAGGGATTTGTATTATTTATAGGGGTTAATGATTATAAATAATACAAATCCCTCTCTAATTCTCTAGCACATATAATCATTAGCCCCTAATCATACACTTTCAATATCTTACCAAATAAATTGCATCCTTGACTTTTATTTCCCCTTGAAGCTTGATTGTATTAATACTTGTTGTGTGCCTAAATGAAATACTAGAAATCTCCAAAATGGTGATGTTGTAACTTTTGTAAATCCCATAACCACTTTATTGAAATGTTGGTAAGTATAAGGCTCAGTATCATATACAATGTTTTGGATATTATAAAATCCCTTTGATGTAAGGTTTTTCCAAAAGCTTCTCCTTAATCTTTGAGAGCTCCACATGCTCTGTATCGCAATTCCACTAGATGTAATGTTTCTACCAATCCTACTCTACTACTTGCAGTCATAAAGTCTCATAACCAGAGTTAATCATAAAACATCTATACCTGCAAGATATGTCCGAAGATCTTGTCCCTCACACTCAATACACTTGAATGGACATCTCCATGTCACAATGCCTCTACAGTAATCCACCAAGGAATTATATATACAATTCCTTTTTCTTCTTGTATGCAAAAATATTCCTTCAATTATTTCAAACTTAAGAGAAAAAACGCGCTCTAATACCAAAGATGATGACCTCCCGACATTACCCATAGTTATGCAGAATTCTTGAACTTCAATTATGCTTAGATTTGGATTTGAGCTACTCTCTAAATGATGTGTGGGCCCAAATTCCTCTTTTATAGAGTATCGGTTCACTCTGTGAATGCAACAGTCCGTTGATTCTCTATAACAAGCACTTATATCCATAAGACCTCGTGCTAAGAACCATGGGCTAAACCTCATTTTCCAGCTCTTTCATTCTTCCACTTCACATTTGCTAACACAAAGTCCTAGTCTCTGTCATATGCCACATATCAATGTGTTGATCATCGATTTATTTGACTTCGAGTAGATCTTAGCCATCAATTGATGTCCCTCTGTAGGAGTTTCTTCAGTTAATCGAATCCAATGACCCTACTCTGAGAGCTAATAGGATGACATGATGCATCACTTTCCAGGCCTCGATCTGGATCACTCTTAATGGATCTCGACCATTGATCTCTTTATTTCCATGTATAATATGCATCTTTCATCGATTGGAGTATCCTTTCAACTTTGAAGGATCAAATAAAACAACCACTAAGATTTTTCCATGTGTTTCTCCTATAGTGTTGACCCATATGACTCCAAACTCATCTGTATCATTGATCGCACTGTCTTAATCAGGGTAATTTTTCAAACTTCACTTCGAAACACAGACTCTGAAATACAACCTTAGCCATTGATTTTGTAACGACCCTAGTTGGATAAATGTTTAAGAATTATAAAGTAAAACTAATTAGGGGATTCATTGTGTTAACAAGGTATTAATTAAACAAAGATGATTTAATGATATTAATTAAGTGAGTTATTAACTAATTAAAGGATATAATTTTGATTAATTAATTAATAATTTAACTACAAACTACATTTAATAACTTGCGTAATGTTTTTAATAGATTAATGGTATATGATATAAAATGGTTGTGTATGCAACAAGGGATATCCTATGAATCCCGAGAAGATAAAAACATTAAAGGAGGGCAGGTAAGGGAGTAAAAGGCATGAGGCAGTGAAGGAGGAATAAGGGAGGAAGGGAGGGGGACATGAGGGGGGGACGAAAGATGGATTCTGGGAGGATTGTGAGGTTTGCAAGGAGCAATAGAGTTCTAGCTGTGGCACTTTTGATCAGTTGAGGCACCGGGTTGCTGGAGGTTTTGGGCACGGGGGCCAGGATATCCATAGATATCTTGGAGCTAGATAGTTTTCCTAGTTGGCAGGGAGGACAGTAGGTTTGGCCAGTTATTCTTTGTTTGTGGTTGGGTTGGTCTGTGTATCAGGTAGCAGGAAGGCAACAACAAGGCAGTAAGGCAACATAAATTAGCATCAGAACCAGGTAATTTGTTAAAATATGTGTTTATTTCATTCTGCCATGAAATCATTATTCATTGATAAATTTAAGTTACTGAAGTTGCTATTATGAAGATTGTTGTTATGTTATGAAGTTATTATCTTAGTTCATGAAATAAATTTCTTATGAAAGTAAATGATGTTTAGAAATATTTGGTTGTTACATATGGTATTAGAGCATCTTAGTTCGAATTCTGGGCCTAAGGGCCAAAACCCCAAACGATAACTCCAACCACGCCTAACCTGTAAGTAAAACACGTCATTTGCATCTTAGTAGATTGTGTCAAGCAACATTCAGCTTGACCCAATATGACTGATACAGTATCAGAAAATATACTCAAGATAGCACCCCTACATTATCCAAGCAAGTGGTCTCATATATATCACAAGCAACTGTTTTAGGTAATACCCTTTTATTGGATCATAAATGGCTAATATAGTCTTAGTCTGAATATTCAAAGGAACACTCTTTAAAATAGTGGAAGAAAACCAGATAGTTTGAAGGATCACTTCCCACAAAATGGCTACCCTTAAAGCAGCCTGATAAAGCTATTAAGCATGAAAAGAGAGTTGGTAATTTAATTTTATTTGAGCAATACTGGTCAATGAAGTTTCGGGTAAAATAGACACCTGAAATCGATGAAAATGTCGAGGGAAGATTCTATCTAAGGCTTGAAGTTGGAAAGATTCAATAACTATGTGAATTATACTATATAAAATGCAATAGGACTTTTGCAAGACCTCGAAAAGGACTACTTCATATCGAACTTACCTAAATGAGGAACTGCCAATGCGCAGTCAGAAAAAGGAAATTTTGAAGACTTGTATTGCGCGGGAATGGTGTAAACTACTTGCCTGTATTAGCCTCGGTGAATTTTAATAATAATAAAAAAAAATCTCAAGAACTATAGACCCATACAAATTTTAACCGTGCCAAGGGAAATGTCTATTACCCAGGAGAATGGATCTGAGCCGTCAGATCTCGGGCATATACCCGACAGCCGTTGGATTTGCATGGAGTTGCGAGGACAGAAGGAGAAATCCCGATGACAGGTGTCAAGGCATCGGGATATCGACATTCGTGAAATCGGGATTCACGAGGTCAAGGAATTCGGGACATTTTAAGTCTCGAAATAACGAGATCAGATCTGGACCGTCCATCAGGATGAGACACGTGGCAGAGATTTGAAGAGAGTCAGTAAATCAAGAGTTATGTGAGAAAGAGGTCAGGGAAATCCATGGTGAAAACCCTGATACAATCAGAGCCGTCCATCTCATTGGGACAGGTGGCAACCATAGGAGAGTCATCGGCATTTGGGCCATCGGGACTCACACAGATAAGTTCTTTTGGGTTGGCATTTGGCAAAGTTCGAGACTTAACCTGGACCGTCCATCCATTTAGGACGCGTATCGGAGATCTAAAGAAAGTCAGGGATCAGCATATCGGGGATTTAGTGGACACAAAATCTCTGCATTTCGAAATCATGAAGTCCGAAACCTCGATGAGTGGGGCCAGCTGACCGCACATTAGAGAGGGAGGAGAGTGCCATCGTGAGGGGCCAACTGTTAGCAAACCTGAGAGTTGGGATTCGAGGAATCGAGAATTCCGTGGACATATGCACTTTGGCATTGAAAACCCCGAAACAGTGAGAGGCGATCAGGACTGTTTGTTCTTGGGACGCGTGGCAATGATAGGATCCATCAGGCAATCGAGAGTCGGGTAATTGTGGATCCTGTGGACGAGTGGTCCTTGCATTTCAGAAACGCGAGGCCCGATTTTCCAAAAAGTGAAAAGACCTATGGTGGAAGCCAGCTGTCATCGCGGATCGGGATATTGCGATTTCCATGGACAAAGTATCTATGCACTACGAAATCGTGAGCCCAAAAAACACGACGTAATTAACTTAACTCTTAAACCTTCGTTAAAAAGAATTAATTAATTGATGTTTTAATTAAGACTTAATCACATCGTGAAATCGGAGAGAGGGGTTTCATGATTCAATTTACATAGATCATTTGTTACAGAAAACCCTGAATCCCAATTTCTTTAAACATTAAATGAAAAACTCTTAAATTTAAAGTTATAACCCGCTTTAAATAAATTTTAAAGGGGCGCTGAAAATTTATATTTTGTAAATTTTTAACCATTCATTGTCCAAAAGTAAACGATAAATGGCATCGCAAATTTTAGAAGTGATGAAACTCTTGCTTGAGAAGGAATGAAACCCCGATGGGGAGCCATAAGGCAGCGGTCACACCAGAGAAGGTCACATGGACCTCGGTATAGCCAGAAAAGGCTAACGCTCTAGGAAGAGGCGTATCGGGTATTGGGATATCGAGAATCCCGTAGACACGCGGTTCATGCATTTTGATATTGCGATGTCGGAAACCCCGATAGGGGACAAGGTGGTGACCTTGTGGTGTGATGGCCACATGGGCCAAGAGCTTAGCCCCATGGGCTAACGCACAAAGTACCGCATCGGTAGATCGGTAATCGGGAGACCGTGAGGACAGAGGTTCGTGACAGCGAGAGTCGCGAAACCCCGAATCTCGACAGGGAATAGGACTATGGTGACATAGGAGAGGGTCACATGAACCAAAGCATAGCCAGGGGAGGGCTAAGGCAGAAGGTAGCGCATCGGAATATCGGAGATCGAGAGTCCGTGAGGATAGAGAACTCCCGACATTAGGCATAAGGAAACCATGAAACCCGAAACTGAGTCAGGAATTTAACAGTTAGGTGCAAAAGGCCATGGGAAATACGGGAAGACAATGTATATGCATACATATACACCCATCTAACTACATGCATATACACAGATGAATGAATTTATAAATACAAAAGAAATAAACTGAAAGCAAAACACCGAAATTCGTCCAGAGCTGGAATTGCAAGCAAATCATTTTTTTATTTCGAGCTGCAAAGGAGGAAATTACCATTCGTTACCATAGCGTAAGGAAGTTTTATGCAATTTCTTGACTCAATCAACTCAATGTTCTTCACGAAGGTACTGAAGCTGTGTACAAGCTGGCGGAATGAATCGTACCCCTTACCATACCTGAGAGCGAACTTCGTAAAGTGTACAGATTTGGGATTGGTTCCCAATATTATAAAGAGACTGGACTCCAAGTCTTGGATATTGTCAATGACTATATCAATATACTTTATTTCTGCAAATGATCTAGCAGCAGATACAGCAATACCCAGCACTAGCAAAGTGCCCAGAACAATGGCGAGGAGGCGAGCCATGGCGGGCGAGATTCTTGGAACCTCATACCAAAGCTACGACAAGATATGTGGTGGAGAACGAATGACGTGAGGAAAGTCGCAGTGGGTGAGAAGGTGGAGGCAGAGGAAGGACGCGTAGGGATTCAAAGAGATGACAGGTGTAGAATTTTGGGGTTTAGAGACGAAGGAGCTAGAGGAAGCTAGACGAGCACGTGGAATCCATGCATGCCCGAATCCATGTGTGTTCGTCTGTTTATTTTTATATTTCAGAGTGTAAAAATAATTTAGAGTAAATAAAATAATTCAGTATAAATAATTTATTTATATATATAAATAAAGGTCAAGTTGGTTTAAATTAAAGTAAGGATAATTTGTGTAAATTGGTGTAAATAATAATTTTAAATTAATTATTTTATTTAAGTATAAGGTTAGCTGACCTTAAAGAAACTAATGATGTTAGGGCTTAGACTAGGAAAAGTGGGAAGGAGGTGGCATATGCATTAGGAAGTGACGAGTAAAGCACAAGGCTAACATAGTTATAGGGTATGGGAACCAATAATTCTTTTCACAAGGGTGAAGAAACCAAGCTTAGATGCTTAATCCTAACCCAAACCTAGCCAATTCCCTAATGGAGTAATGTCTGTTTACAGACAAGTAAAGAAAACTTACGCCTAACCCTGTTTCTA
>JASDQU010185879.1:0-10024 GCA_032191745.1 Picea mariana | reverse complement strand
TTAAACCTTGCAAATTACAAGGAAAACTTTGCCTCTTTTGCACAACCACCCTTTTTAAACTTACAATTACAAAATAAACAACATGACCGGGGCTACTATGATAAACCACATCCCCAACAACTTGCACAACTCAAATCTAAGGTATAATACAACAATGGGTTACTTTTTACAAACATTTTTTGCATTTTCAGGCTTATACTATGCATCTATTTCCTATTTTTGCACAGAATATTATTTTATGATTCTTCATGCAAACCAAACCTTGGTCTATCTCTTAACCCACCATCTTATGAATCATCAAAATTCCATGAACCTTTGTGCATAGAAATCATCCCTTTTGAAGTGTAAATACACTACTAATTGTACAAACAGGTTATACATATTGGAATGGTCAATTTACAACTTAAATCCTAAATTATTGATCCTTAGCCAAGTTTGGGTGTGTACTTTAATATGGCCAACTTTAACAATTTGGCACTTTTGTTTTACAATGCAATTGTTATCCATTATGCACACCAAGTAGGTTTATGTCTCAAAATGCTAATATAAGTTTATAGACATGTGTGAAATAAAAAACTATAGCTAATGCAAGATGAACCACCAAATTTGGCTCAAAATTGAGACTAGGGTGTGCATTTGAGGCTGAGGTAGTTTTCCCTTCAAATTTACATGAAATCCTAATTCTACATGCATGAAAGAAACCTCTCATGTTCTTCAATTGAACCTTAGATGCATAGGTAAATTTATTGTTTATGTAACTCCATATTAAAACTTATAAAACAACTTTTGGAGCTACAGGGAAGCTTGGGCGTGCATTTTCATTTACTAACTTAGTACAGTTTAAACCTTGCAAATTATAAGGCAAACTTTGTCTCTTTTGCACAACCACCCTTTTTAAACTTGCAATTTCAAACTAAACAACATGACCCGGATTATTATGATAAACCATATCCCCAATGACTTTCACAACTCAAATCTAAGGTATAATACAACACTGGGTTACTTTTTACAAACAATTTTTTCATTTCCATGGTTTTACTATGCATCTCTAGCCTATTTTTTCATATAAGAGCCTTTAATGACTCTTAATGCAAAATTGACCTTGGTTTATCTCCTAACCTACCATCCTTTGAATCATAAAAATTCCATGAATATTTGTGCATATAAATCATCCTTTTTAGAGTGTCAATGCACTACTAATTGTACAAACAAGTTAGACATATTGGAATGATCAATTTATAGCTTAAATCCTAAATTATTGATCCTTATCCAACTTTGGGCATGCAGTTTAAGATAACCAACTTTAACAATTTGGCACTTTGGTTTTACAATGCAATTGTTATCCATTATGCACACCAGGTATCTTTATCTCTCAAAATGCCAATATAAGTTTATAGACAAGTGTGAAATCACAAACTATAGCTAAATCAAGATGAACCACCAAAGTTGGCTCAAATTTGAGACTAGGATGTGCAATTGAGGTTCAGGTAGTTTTCCCTTCAAATTTACTTGAAATCTCAATTATAGGTGCATGAGAGAAACCTCTATTGTTCTTCAATTGAACCTTAGATTCATAGGTAAATTTACCATTTATGTAACTACATCTTAAAACTTATAAAACAATTTTTGGAGCTACATGGAAGACTGTGTTGGCGCAGAATTTATCAAACTAGGGTCCTTCTTAGGTTACCAACAAAAGGTACCGTGTAGTCTAGAGCCCTGGCATTTTCATCTCCTCCGAAGAGAATAAGTCTCACCGAAGAGCGACCAAGACAGAAGGATAGGGAAGGGCAAGGAGAATAATCAGGTGGGTTCACAGAACCTTCAAGATTCATCCTGATCTTGCATGAGACAAACTATCTAAAAAACAGATCTGAACCCATACATTCAAGAAATAAATATACTTAGGTTGCAAAAGTAATTCATACACAGGAACATCATATGGAACTTATGAAGTGTAAAGAAGTACTATAAAGATATAATGCAGAAGCATGAACAAAAAATAACTCAACATATTTCAAAATTTTGGATCCTACTTTATATATTATCTTCATATCTTTATCAGATACAACTGCATAAATACAAAGTGATGCTCTGTTACAAACTCTCAGCTCTGGACCCATGTCACAGATATCTATTTCCAAAAATGGTGTATAGATTACATTTACAAGACTCAACCCCGACATATTAACAACAACAACAACAACAACTCGACAGAACAACAAGGGGAGAACCCTTTACAATCATGAAAAAAACCTTTACAATTGTCAGAAAAAACCTTTTACAGTCATATTCATTCGTATATATAAGTTGAATAATGTCTTATGGATTTGAGCTCGCATGCTTTCTTGTTTTGTTGCAACTTATTTTGCCTTGTTGGCGTTGCGTTGTCCTTTTCGTAGCTGATTTCTGTTACTTTTCTTTGCTTTGTTGTCCAACTTATTTTGCAACTTGTGCAACTCGTGCTAAACCAAAACTGGGATAGTCATCCTTCTTTCACAACTTCTAATTCAAAAACTAAGGGCCCAACATGCTTCGACCACAAACCTTGATTCGCCCTCGAGTCAAGTACTTGTCTCTTTCGCAGCTTCAAGGAGAAACTGTTTATTTCCCTTGTCCTCCTTTTCCTCTTTCATTTTATCTTCTTCTTGTGCTTTCTCTTCCTCTGCCTCTTCAAAAGAAGGGCCCAACTCTAGGACCAACTCCAAGGCTCACTTCTTAACTTCCTGAAAGATTCCAAATTTATCCTTCCATTTCTTGGCAAGGAGTGAGGCCTCGGTGACGAACTGCTGGGTCGCATCTGTGATACACTCCTTTGGCTTGGATGCGACCAAAGAGTTTCATTTAGAGTCTATTGTTGCATCGACCTGATGCATTTTCATGTAAACTGTCTGATTGACTGGTCAAAATTCGTGCAGCTCCTTCTTAGCTATGGACTGTGCCTCAAATAGAGAGTTCAGCTGATTATCTGCTTGCTAGATCTAATCAAACTTTGTTTTTGCTCTAGCGGATCCATTGTAGGCGCAACTTCCTCATTCAACACCTGGATTCTAGTGCGTACATCCTCCAAAGTCTAGTTGCACATAGCGATGATGCCCATCCAATCACTGAATTCTTTGAAAATCTTTTTTCACACAGTTGTGTGCTTGTGTAGTGTTGCTCGGGAATTGTTTCCTTCTAGCATTATCTTCTCCATCTTCTCCTACAGCTTCTGAGACTATTTCTCTACTTCTTGTTGAGTATGTTGCAACTACACTTCCAGATGCTTGGCGCGAATGGCCAATTGTGACCATGCTCCTTGGAGCAGTTCAATCTGATGCTTTAGCTCTCCTGCATCACTGGCTTTGGGTAGTTGGGGTGCGACCTTCTGAATTTCCAGCAAGGCTTCAGCAAGCCTTTCCTGAATTCTTTCTAATATGTGCTCCACTTGGATCTGTGCATGTTCTTCTAGTTTGTTGCAAGATTGAGAAAGGAATGCTTCCTCCCTTGCAAACTTTGTATACCTCTCAGCCTGTCGGATCCTCTGCTCCAATTGATCAGTTGATGCTCTGATCATTCCAACTAAGTGCGTTGTTGGCCACTATGCAAGGTCATTCGATGAAGGGGTTACATCCCTCGGTGCTCAGACTTGCAGTTGAATTCCACTAACCTTTGAATGTTTTGAGGGAGTCTCTACCTCCTCCTCTCCTTTGGATGGTCCTGGCATAAGCCTCAACCTCAACATTGATGGCAGGAGTGTCAAAACCTTTGTTCTTTCCAGGAAAAGTTGGAGAAACTCTGGCCACTGATGAGGGTTCTAAAGAACTAGCTCCAACTGTTCCTGAGCTGATGTTTTTCTCTGCCAAGAGGTTGACTCTGGTTCCTTATGAACCTCTAGTATCTCCTCCTCTTTATGTACTTCTACTTCAGGATTTATGCTTCCCATGGCACCCTCAACCTTGGTTGTTGAGTAAATGTGTCGAGGAATTTGAACTTGCGGCTCCTCTATCATTTGAGATTCCTTCTACTATAGAAAAGGTACAATATGTTGGTCACGGGCTTCAGGGTTTAGGCCAATCAACTGCAGTTGTTGCTCAGATACTTATGGATTTCGACCAAGAACTTCTACTCTCTGCTCAGGTAACTCTGGGCTTGTTTTTGGGAGTTTTGGCTCAAGTAGTTATGGGCAATTGAGCTGCATGGGATCTGGATCAGTGGTTTGGGGTGGAATGGTAGTTTTTGGGGGTGGCGATTGGGATTGTGGTGGTGATGGAGGGTGCTCAGTGATGATGGTTTTTGGAAGGGTTTCAATCTCAGGATCGTCCTAAATATGTATGATGGGGGTTGCGCAGAACACTGAGGGAGTGCGGGGGATGACCGATGAGAGGGGTTGGGGGTTCAGAACATTTCTCAGAGAGACCCCAGTTCTAAACTTCTTGGCCACTAGATTTGTAATGAATGCAGTGCTCAGGATTTCATTGACATCCTTACCTATCAACAGGGCTTTCTCTGGTAGTTGTGGGAATATCGACAGTGTTCTTTTCTTCCACTCTAGTGGTTGTGTCTCCTCCACCTTTTTAGATTTCATCTATGTCAGAGCTTCTTTCTTCTACACCTCTGAGCCTGTGCTTGATCCTACCCCTTCTTCTTTATCTTTCTTCTTTAGCAGCTCGACGGGCAAAACATAGTGCATCCCCAACTTGCACGGGTTGTGTTAAAATCTCGGCCATGACATTACCTCTTTATCAAAGGCCTCCTCATCTAAGTAGAATGAAAACATCCTTGAATGGAAGTCCTCTCTGTTGTCATACCTTGTCCACACGAACGTATGGTGTCAAATCATGCTGAAGGCTATGTTCCTCATGTTGTAGTTGAGGAGCTCCTGTGGAATACGCAAATTTTGTGTTGCATCAATAAGACCATTGTACCACTTGGAGAACATCATGTTGTTGAAGGATGTGTTCTCTGAGTCCACCCTTGAATGCCATGGCTCAAACATCTTTGTTAGGCACCCCTTTTCTGCTAGCACCAACATTCTTCCAGCCGGTGGTGTCCACTTGAGCATTGTGAATTCAAGCAACAGGTATCCATATGTGAAGGTGTCTCCCTTATCCTAGGCTTCCTCACAAGCCATGAGTAGTTCCTCCAATAGGTAACTACACCAATTGAATACGCTCCATTGGTGTAAAAATCAACCACTAATAATTCATCCAGTTTGCATTCTCCCTTGTAGTATGACCTCATGACTTTGTTGGCTATGATGTAGCAGCCAGTCCTGGCCGTCTCTGGTAGTATGGGGTCGATTTTGGCTATGTGCCCCACCCTCTGTGTGTGGAACCGTCCATATAGGTTGGGCACCCCTTTCTTTTTTTCATGCTTAATGGGACCCTGGAATCCTTTAGATACGTCCTCTCCCTCAAAAGACAGTCCCGTAAGCTGGTGGATATCTTCGACGTGGATTGGATATTGCCTATATAACTAGAGTCTTATATCATGCACCCTGTTGATCAAGAACTTGGTGCACAGCGCAAATTCACTAGTGGTATCGAACACTAGTAGGTCCCTAAGGTTATTGATTGTTGAGTTAAACAGGTTAATAAATTTGGGCTTTGGCATGAACTGCATGCCTCCCAATTCATCTAGAGCGATACTCCAGAAAACATTTATGTTCATATGGGGGAACGAGACTTGATCTATTAAATCGATATCGAGGAGCTTGACCTTCTCCACCTTCCCCTTGAGATCACCCACGACCTCAACTTGGGGGTCGCGGGGCTCATCTGGTACTGCATATTTAGACAGGGTGCTTCAGCTTCTTGTAGCTCTCGGCATTGTGAGTTTTGAATTATTAGAAAATTCTGTGGTGAAACAAGGATTGAGGATCACAACTACAGGTCTCAGGATTACACAGGCTTGATCACTCTGCAGAATTCAAAAATCTCTAAGTTCTTTTTGGAAATAATGCGTTCTACAACGGGTTATCAAAGCCTTATACTCAAGCTTAGCTGGCAAGTTCAGTAATATTTTTTGTTCATCATGACCCTATGGACACAACTTGAATCTGAGTTGTTCGACGGGACGGGTTAATAGGGTAAATCCTATTGGGTGATTCTGGCATTTATTGTGGAAGTTGGATAGGGACGTGGCCAATTTCATACCTTTCTGTTTGGCGAATGGGAATCCCAGTGTGAATACTGATGACATCTTCGTGTATCGTGGCTTTATGGCTTAACCAAATTTATACAGTGTATCATAATAGCAATAAAGGTTGTGACTAGATTGGGTTTGTCTGGCACATGGACTCAGATTGCGTTCGGATTCTCTCTCCCTCCGACCACAAAGGGGTCCTCTTCATATTAATGATTGTCATTAATGGGTTCTTGATGCTTATAATCCTACACTACTAAGTAATCATTTGTGCATCAAACAACACTTAGAAAGAAAAAGAAATGAACTACATGCCGCAGCGCAACACTGCACATGTCGAATTTATTAACTGAGTTTACAAAAATTGCAAAAAACTCAAATCCAACTACTATACAGGCTCCTTCAGACTAGAGAAATAGTCTTTTAGCTCAGTTTTGAGATGTATAGGGTTTCAAGAGAGTGCCATTCACCCATCCTGGCTGCTGCATACCATCCAGTTGCGCAAGTTTGACTACTCCAAAAGGTCGGATCTACGCAACTATAAATGGTCCCAATCAATGCATGTGCAACTTGCCTGGATGCTTCTAGTATCGAATGTCATAGAGTAGGACCTTGTCTCCTTGCTCAAATACTTTAGTATTAATTTGTCTATCATGCCAATATTTCTTCCTTTCTTTCTCAAATGACTGATGGAAGTCTATTAAAAATCTAGTTTCTTCAAGTTCTTGTAACTCTATGAGTCTTTCCACAACTTATTCTTCCTCTGACATGTGTGTTATCTTTGCAATGTACAAACTTGGAGTAATAAATTATGCAGGCACCATAGCCTCTTTCCCATAAACTAACTGAAATGGAGTGTACTTGTGGAGTTTCTTTGTGGTTTTCCTGTAATCCCATAGTACTGTTGGAACTATGTCATCCCAATCTTCCATGTTTTCACAACAAACCTTCATTAACCCTCTCTCTAGAATCTTGTTGAACACTTCTACTGTTCCATTGAATTGCGGGTGGTAGGGATATATTTTATGATGTTGAATCAAGAATTTTGTTGTAATATTTTGTATTGTACTACTGATAAAATGATCTCCAAATCATTGTTCAGGCAACTAGGACATCCAAATCGAGTGATAATATTTTAAAAAATAAACCTAGTAGCAGTATCAGTCGAGAAATCCTGAACAACTGCTTCCTAAGCCCAAAATTTAAGGTAGTCAGTTGCGATAATAATATACTTAGCCTTTGAATGCTTAGCTATGAGGTTTATCGGCCCAATGAATTCAATCGCCCACTTCTAAAATGCTTGTAAAGTGCAGACTGGTTGAAGTGGTCATTCATGTCATTGTGATGGCTTACCCACTCTTTGACAGACATCGCATGATCTCTCATATGCCTTTGCATCCTTGAAGAGTGTGGCCCACCATGTTCTATCTTGGAGAATTTTCTACACAGTGGCCTTTCATCCCACATGACCTCCCGCAACTCCACTATGGTACTCCCACAGTATATCCTATCTTTCATGATCCAAGACACATCACCTGAGGATAATTTATACAATTTCCCTACAATCAATTGATAGTCTGTTGCTCTAACTACCATATCGCATTTCTGGGTTGTGGAATATGTTTCTGGGTAGGCTCATGTACTCAATACGACTGTTATGTCTTCCAAGTATTCTGGTATAGCCTCAACTCAGAATAGTTATGCATCTGGGAGTTGATCATCGACTGCTCTACCACTTTCCCCTGACTCTAATATAGACATGTGATCAGGTCCTACATTACATCTTCTAGGCTTAATGATCACTTCAAAAGAAAATTCCTGAAACAATAGCAACCATATACAAATTCTCCCTTCCAACACAGGTTTGTTAACTAGATATTTTAATGTAGAATGATCAGTAAAGAACTTAAAATGAGAACCTAGCAAATAATGTCTAAATTTATGCAAAGCATAAATCATATCTAAACCCTCCCTTTTTGTCGTGATATAGTTGCGCTAAGATTGTGACAACTTACTTCTCACAAAATAGATAGGATGATCCATGGCTCCATCCCCTGGTTGCACTAAGATAGCTCCTAAGGAAATACCTGAAGCATCTACGTGGACGTGAAATTCATTTTCCCAATTTGGAAATATCAGAATAGGTGTTGTGTTGAGCTTCTCCTTTAGGGTTTCAAATGATTTATCACATTCTGGGGTCCATTGGAACACGTCGGCCTTATTTAATAGATTCGCCAGTGGTGTAGTGATATTTGCATATCTTTTGATGAACCTGTGGTAGTACCCTGTGTGTCCCAACGTGGAGTGCAACTTCTTAGCACTCGTAGGTGGTGGCATGTTCACAATGACTACAAATTTGGCTGGGTCTACCAATACTCCCTCTTAGCATACTATGTGGCCTAGAAAATTTCCATGTGGCACATAGAAGATACACTTTCTTAGGTTCAACGATATATGTAGTTCTCTACATCTGTCAAACATCAGATGTAGTAGTGATACATGTTCCTTGAGTAGACTATATATCCTCCAATCATCCATATAAACTTATATGAACTTGTGAATAAATTCTCGGAAAGTTGTTATTACAATCTTGGAGAAAACTGAACGGGTGTTCTTTAGGCCAAATGGCATCACATTGTATGCAAATGACCCCCATTATGTTATGAATGTGGTCTTATTTTTTTCCTCTTCAGCAATCCTTACTTGGTGATACCCCGAAAATCCATCTATAAATGAGTAAGACTCTTTCCCCGCAACTTGTTCTAGCACCTCATCAGTAAAAGGTGTTGGAAAAGGGTCATGCACACAGCCAGAGTTAAGGCTTTTGTAGTCTAGACAGACCCTAATATCCTATGTACCTTTCTTTCTTTGGATGACTATTGGGTTGACCCATTCTACTTCTTCCATGAAAAAAATAAGTCCATCTTCCAACATCTTGTCTATTTCCCTCTTAACCTTCTCTTTCACCCTGGGGTTAGGGCGGTATGGTCTATGTCTCACAGGCTTTGATCCTGGTTTTAATTCAATTCTCATCTCTCCCATAACTCTTTTGATCCCTTTTAACTCTAAAAATGTCTTTGGGAACAAATTCTCATATTCCTGCAACAAACTCTATATTTCTTGACTAGTTTTCTCATCCCAGTAATATCCCACCATAGCTATCTTAGGTTGATTTGTGGTCACTATATTTATTTTCCGCAACTTCAATGGGTGATTATAAGAACCATCAGTCTGAATGGGTATGATGTTCTGGATTTCTTTGTTCCCTTATGTTTCTTTAATGGCTAGGTTTCTTAATTCTTATAAATCATCTAGGCTTTCCAATCCTTCTCAATATTATAGCATTCTATAGGTCTCTTATACAAGTTTAGGTGAAGATTAGTCTGAAGTTTTCGACTATGCTTTGCCCATACCACTAGGTATAATTTTTTATTACTATTGTCTATAAAAATAAATTCTTTAATTATTTGCAGGACTACTTCAAGCTCAGGGTACTTACTTGTAAATGAGAATTCCTTGCAAAAGTGATATGCCAACGTTTGTCAGTCACTAGTATGTCTTATGTTTTCTTCATGCATGAACCAAGCTTTCAGGATTGGACCTAGTGAGTGGGGAAATACTCAAACCCATACTCAAACCCATATTTACGCATTGTTAAATATGTTCTTTAGGATCATACTCTCCATTGAACAATTGCACAACTTGGAAATCCGTCCACGCCTCAGATTTAAGCTGCTTCTTTTCTTGAAACCTATATTTGATAGTTTGCTTCAAATCGTCCCAATTCTTGAGTAAGTCTTTGTGATTGGCCCATCATCTGGCAGGGGTGTCCTAGAGGGATAAATCCAGTACTGAGATCCTTTGATCCTCTACTACCTTTTCCTCCATGGTGAGCATA
>JASDQU010185877.1:8902-20554 GCA_032191745.1 Picea mariana | reverse complement strand
GATGCTCATTATTTATGTTGTTCATATGCTGTATAATATTGATGATCACTTGAAGAAAGTTTAAGAATTGTTTAATTGAATTAATATTGTTTAAGCACAGTAACAACTAATTCGCCCCCCCCTCTCAGTTGTCTTAGTAATTTCAACAATTGGTATCAGAGCGGGTTCCTTTTATTTAAAGTTATATTTGTAAGCTTAAACATGACAAGTTATGAAGGGACTTCAACCAGTAACCCTCCTCTATTTGATGGAACGATTTTTTCCTTTTGGAAGGTTAGAATGAGAACATACCTAATGACCTTAGGTGCTGATGTTTGGGATGTAATAGAGGTTGGATACATAAAGCCTGTTGTGCTAGCTTCCAAGGATGATAAGTTAGAATTTAGATTTAATTCTAAAGGAATGAATGCTATCTTGAATGGACTTGTAGAAGTCGAGTTTGTAAAGGTGATGCATCTTTAAACTGCCAAAGAAATGTGGGATAAACTTATTAGCAACTATGAAGGAAACGAGAAAGTAAAAGATGCTAAACTTCAAACATTCAGGTTAAAGTTTGAACAACTAAAGATGAATGAACATGAAAAAATTAGCAAGTATTTTTTAAGAGTTTAAGAAATTGTGAATGCCATGAAGGGTCTTGGTGAGAAATTTGAAGAATTACTCTTAGTTCAGAAGATTTTAAGATCTTTGTCTGATAAATTTAATCCAAAAGTCTCTGCAATAGAAGAACTAAATGATCTTAAAACTCTGTCCATTGATCAACTTCTAGGAACCTTAACTGCATATGAAATGAGAATTAGCAAAGATAAATCCATTACTAGAGAAGCATCGTTTAAAGCAAACAAAAATACTGATTCAGAATTAGATGATATTGAGGCAAAATTTGTGAGAAGGTTAAAGAAAGGATTAGGAAAATATCAAGGCAAGTTGCCCTTCAAATGCTTTAACTATGGTAAGATAGGTCATTTTTCATCTAAGTGTCCCCATCAGAAAAAGGACCAGACCTATGATGATAAAAAGAAGTACAAATTCAAGAAATATAGTAAGAAGAAAAGTCTGGTTGCAAATAATGACAATTCCTCAGAAGACACAGATAGTGACTTCTCTTGTGAAGATAAGGTAAATGACTTCATGCTTATGGCCAAAGAGGATTATGATAATAAAAGCACATGTAGTGATGATAATGATGAAGAAGCCATGGTTGATATGGAAGGAGAACTGATCAGTGCACTGGAAGAGATTGACAGACTCAGAATTAAGAACAGAAAGAAAAAACAATTGTTGATACAGTTCGGGAAAGACAGTAAACAACCTGATGAAGACTTTGCCCTATTGAAAGTGGAATTAGAAGAGACAAATAAAATAGAATACATACTGAAACAATAATTGTCAGAAAAGAAAGCTAGGTGTGAAGCCTTAGAAGAAGAGATAGTAAAAACCGGAAAAGAAATGGAGAATTTTAAGGGATTGTATCACCAAATCCGCCAAGTATTAAAGCCTCAGAAGGATTAACCTCCATTCTAAATTAGAAAAGAAACCCAAATTTGAAAGCTAGATTGGGGTATGAAGAAGGATCAAGTAGTGATCATCCAAGTAATATAAAACTTATCAAGTTTGTGAAATCCTCAAACAATGACAACAATCACTCTACAGAAACAAAGAAAGAAAATCAGCCACCAAGTAGGAATGAAAGAAAAAATACCAGAACCGAATCTGTAGATCAAAGAGATCATCGGCATGAAAGAAATCGACCTCCTCAAAGAAGACATTTTTTCAAGGTACAAAGGTTTTTTCTATGGCTATTGTTTTTTCTTCTCTAATTTTGGTCACAAAGCTATAAACTGTTCTTTAAGATTTAGATATGAGCAATCAAGTTTTTCAAGGAATAATTATCTACCACTACAAAGATTGAGACAGCCAAACAATAAACAATTGTTGGTCACTATAATTGCTTATTTAACTAAACAATCAAGTGCTACATAAATTGTCAACCTAGGGAAGTCTGTTATTTCAAAGGTAATCATGCACTATATATGCTCAATCTCAAAAGCAACCTAAAGTTGTAGTAAAAACATATTAATTAAACTTTTCCTTGAACAAAATGAAGTTCTAACTTGAATTACAGGGAAGCAATCTATCTATTGCAGGGTTCAATGTTTAAAGAAATAATTGTCCAAAGAATCCTGGATTATATTAAGAAAATAACAACCTGGAAAATAAATCTTTCAAGACACTGCAAAAGGAAAGACCATCTATTGTGTAACCAGAGAACATGACCCTATTCCCAAAGCAGGAATCTTCAGCACCTGTTTCTGATCATCACACTTCATGAACTCATTTCTTAACTGAAATAATTGATACACACTGAAGGCTAACTATCTCTTAACAGAGAACAAGACCCTATTCCTTAAGCAAGAATCTTCAACACTTGTTTCCGATTAGCACACTTTCATGAACTCATTAAAATAATTGACATACACTGAAGACTAACTATCTCTAATAGAGAACAACACCCTATTCCCGAAGCAGGAACCTTCAACACCTGTCCTTGATTATCTAGCTTTCATAAATTCACCAAACAAGATTTCTAACTAGAATGATTAACAGTTACCCAAGCATGAATCATATGAAAACAATGTAATAATCGGTAAAACAGAGTTTCAGCAAGACAGAGTTCAGTAAAGTAGTGTTTCAGCAAAACAGAGTTCAATAAAGTAGTGTTCCAGCAAAACATAATTTAATCAAGGCATGAACAGAAATAACACTAACACTCTACAAAGCTAATGGGTGAATCTTGTGAAGAAGGTGAGCCCTCCCTTCTCACAAGATTCCCCTGAAACGAAAGGAACTAGAGATAAATGCTCAGAACAGTCTTTTATTCATCTGTCAACTGTATCATATTACAATCTGAAGTAAAACACGTCCTTCTCTGTAAAATAATTTCTTAGCTAAAAAGAAGATGATCTCTAATGATGATTTCCCATTATTTAAAGAGGAGAATCCATTCGATACAATTTGATCAACAAATTACAGGTGTACATCTGAGTCCTATTCTTAGTTGGATCGACTTTCTAAACTGGAATAGGATATCCTAGTCTCTTGCAATAGAATGCTATTACAAGTGCTGAGTGAGGTGTTGCTGTTGCGGCTGGAGTAACAACTTATTTATTTATCTTCTTGTTACTGCTGTTGTATGCTGTTTCAGCATCGCAAATCGTGGGTTGTTTCAGCCACGGGATTTGCATTTTGACTGTTTCAACAACTTGGTCTCTGCTAGCTCAAGGTACGGCTGTTGTGGTCAATGTAACAGTTTTGTGTTGCTGTTTCAGCATCGTAGACCATAGACTGCGTAACAGCTTCTTCTGTGTGAGTTGTTGTTTCAACATCGTTGACCATGGAGAGTGTAGCAACTTCTTCTGTGTGAGTTGTTGTTTCAGCATCGTAGACCACGGAGAGTGTAACAACTTCTTCTGTGTGAGTTGTTGTTTTAGCATCGTTGACCACGGAGAGTGTAGCAGCTTCTTCTATGTGAGTTGTTGTTTCAACATCGTAGACCATGGAGAGTGTAACAACTTCTTCTGTGTGAGTTGTTGTTTCAACATCGTAGTCCATAGAATGTGCTTTAACTGTTTCAGCAACAGGCCTCAATGCTAATCTGCAGTTCAAACTGTTTCAACACTTATACATTTATGATCAATGGTTAAGTACGAGAGTAATGTAAAATTATATGCAAAACAGATTAAACATATAGTAAAGAGAAGAAGCGTTGTATACCTTTGGAAAGATAGGGTAAGGTAATAATGTGAGTTTAAATGTGAGTGAAACAAGGGTGTAAAGGTAGCAAAAAGTGTGAGCAAAAAGGTACATTGTATGGTCCTAACATCCCCCCCAACTTAAAATGTTGCATGTCCGCAACTTCACTCTGAATTAGAATCTGAATACTGACTCTAAGCGTGCAAGTTACTCAAGTAGTAGCTGTGGAAGGTGATGTCTGTTGGATCTTTGAACCCTTGAACGTGTTGTAACCTTTGCCAAGCTTCTATTTCGACCTTCTTGGGCAGCTTATAATGTACTTGATATTTCTCTGCTGGCATCCAGAGGATAGGAAAATGGAACTGGTACCCTATCCAGCTTTTAGCACATTGTTGAACACACTTGATGTAGTTAGGTACTCTAAAGATTGCTATCTCAAGATTAGTGGGGCTAAAAGGATTGTGTTCCTGTCTTTTCTCAGTAGATTGTTGCCAAAACATGTTATTTTCCTGTAGGGAAGCAATATCTGTTGATTTAATGAAATGTTGACACTCCTGAGACATTGATGTCTGTAATTGCTAAATGTGTTGAGTCATCCCAGGTTTCTTTAAAAACTGATAATATTCTGTAAGAAAGGTGGCATCATTTTGTGGTTCTGGCCTTATCCAGAGAAGGCGGTTATCGTCATTGTGCTTGGCAGCTAGGAAGTCATCCTGCCATATAATCTGATTTTTAAGGAAGGAGGTGAGTGCTCGAATTTGGATGTCACCGACAAGAGGGTTAAGGTTAAGTTTCCGGTTCTCAGGGATGGCCTCATTATGAAAATATTCCTCACAGAGGAGGTGCTGATCCATAGCAGAGGCTTCTGCAAAGGTTTTAATAAAATCTACTGGATTTAATACTGCATGGGGTCTGCCTTCTTTGACTGATTTGATCTGAAACCATGTAAGTCGTTCCATGAGGAACAAAGAGTAATTGCATGATGGTTTCCTTGCAACCAATAGCTTTTGTGCCAAGTCAAAAATCAGGAGCAATCTGCCTTTTAGCTCTTTATTCTGTTTCTTAAGGGAACAAGATTCCTGGTGTGTTTGCTCGAAAGATTCCCAATTTGAGTAGATATGATTTATCCAGATTTGTTTGTGTTCCTACAGGATTTTGGCCTATGTAACAACAGACTCTTTTTTCCATTTCTGTATTATTGCCTACTCATCCCATGGCTAAGTTTGTGTTTCAGCGTTGCAAGTAGTAGGATGAGGTAGGGTCTAAGTGGCTTGTTCCACAAAGGTGTGGGTATTGATCTGGCTAGGAGGGGCATATTCATCAATAGGCAATGTTTGTACAGCTTTATTAACAAAAGCAGTGGTTTCATATTTGAAATTTGTTGCAAGCCAGGGATCCGTCTTAATTTTGGAAGGTCCTACTGGTTCTTGTGTAACAACAGGGTGTTCTTCTTTGACTGCAAAAGTTGAAGGTGCAGGCGAAGCTCCTGGCATTGGAATTTGAATTACTTTGTAGCCTGCTTGATAGTAGATGTCCCCACATTGACTGCACATATATTCTCTACATGGATTCTCTGCTGTAGTTCCCTCTGACATGGTTGCTATGCGAGATAGGGTGTACAAGTTAAGTTCCTTCTCATAGGCTTCCTTTGCCATGGCTAGCTCTTGCTTGTAGGCTTCTAGTTCAGACCTTAGGAACTCATTTTCTTGTAAGATAGAGGCCATTGTTGGTTTTTGTTGAGGAGTGACTGGTCCTTGTGTAGCAGTCACAGCCTCACTAGCTGGTTCTTGTGGAGAAGCTACATGATCGACAACTTATTATTTTGTAAGTAATGTTGCAGCTCCATGGGCATCTGATTCCTGTGTCTCAATAACGATATCAGCAGCTGGTTCTTGTGTTTCAGCTGTAGCTAGTTCTTGTGTGACAACTATAGATGGTTCTTGTGTTTCAGCCACTGAATGAATAGCTGGTTCTTGTGTTTCAGCTACTGAATGAGTAGCTTGTTCTTGTGTTTCAGCTACTGGGTTTGAAACGGATGATGTTGCAACATACTGGGCGTCTGGTTCTTGTGTTTCAGTGCCCGTGGGTGGAATAAGCAAAGATTCCGGCATTTGGGAGGTTAGAGGTGTACGGGGTATTAGTCGGATGGGTTGGGGGTATAGGGCAGTGGCAGTAGTGGCTACCGTTGTTGAGTTCCTTATTCGTTTTCTTTGTAAAAAGGGCAAAAAGAAAGGAATTTGCTTTCGTTTACGTGGAGGTTTTTCCTCAATGATGGGACAGGGAGAATTGTCTGGTTTAGAATCATTGCTAAGAATATGAAGGGTAGGAGTGGATGATTCTAGTAATGTGTGGGGTGGATTCGGTATGGTAGGGGGGTTAATTGGACAGATTGGGTCTGTAGGCGGACTGTTAGGTCTTTTTGGAGAATTTGGAGGGTTTTGTGGTTGTTGTTCCTAAAGATTTTCGGGAATTTTAGCAGCTTCTTGGGGATTTATAGGTGGGTTGTTTAGTGGAGGGTTTTGTTGGGAAAACCCATTTTGGATAAGAAGTTGAATGAGACAGTGATGGGTGAGTGAAAGGGCGAGATCTTTAGCCTTTTTATAGTAGTGCGACATATTTTTAAGACAACGAAGAAAATAATAAGGAATGTTCACCAATCTATGATGCCGTAAATGAGACAACAAGACAAAAATGTGCTGGTAGACTACCTGGTATCGGCCTTCGTAGGTAAGGTAGTGTTTGACGAATTTTTCAACTTTTGACCATGGAGGTGGCAATGAGCTGAGACGAACACCTTGGCCTTTAGGTTCAATTTGTTCCCCTGGCAAGAGGAAATCCTGCTGGGCATTCAGAATGATATGTTTGCGGCTGAACATGCGAATTCCATTGGTAGAGAGACTCGAAACCTGTGCTATATCTTCTTCTGTAACATAAATTCGAACCCCTTGAAAAATGGAATGGTCTTCCTGGAGATTTTGAGAAAATTGGAGAACCCGTTGTTGATTAAATCCATGGAGTCTCTGAAAATAACCGAGCCATCCTGCCTGCAGAAAAATTTGATAGGCTTCTGGATACTGTTCTAACAGGGATGTCGTGGCGGGTTCGTACTGTATAACAGAGCCTCCCATAGCTAATAGCTCAGTAGACTACGTCATCAAAGAGTCGAGTAACAACTTCTGTGCAGAGTGAGTTTTTCGAGCGAAGGCATGCAAATGGTGGTGAAACAAACGAAAGGATGGTAAATAGGAATGGCGGTGGTTAATTCGTGTGAAAAAGTTTGATATTTCCTCCCCCCCCTTTAAGTGCGGCTCATAATGATTTTACATGAGTGGTAATGATGATTTGAAATCTTCTCATTAACTATAGCTTAATTGTATTTACATAAAATTTACATACCTCACCTTTACCTTTTGATTCGTACTTCAGAAAAAATATAATGCCTGTCCATAATAGTTCTGCCATGGTCGTGGCAGAGACTTTTGATTTGTTAGATGAATTGTATCAAGGATTTGTTGACTAGAAGGACAAAATGTAGTATGAGAGCGCAAAATCTTATTGACAGATAATGCCAAAAAGTTGGTGTTTCAGCCGTAGGAAGAACAGAGAAATGTTTGTTGAAGAGTGATGTTGCAGAATACTGTTGAGGAAGTGGTGTTTCAACCATAGAAAGAAGGGCGAAAGAGTTGCTGAACGGTGTTGTTTTGTCACTGGGAAAATATGAAGAATTGCTGAACAATAGTGTTTCGGCAATGGAAAATGTGTAGAATTGCAGAACAATGGTGTTTTGGCAATGGGAAAATGGAGAAAGGTTGCTGATAGTGGTGTTTTAGCAATGGGAAAAAAATGGCGAAAAGTTGCTGGACAGTGGTGTTTTAGCAATGGGAAAAAATGGTGAAAAGTTGCTGGATAGTGGTGTTTCAGCAACAGGAAAATGGCGAAAGGTTGTTGACAGTGATGTTTCAGCAATGCGAAAAAATAGCGAAAAGTTGCTGGACAATGGTGTTTCAGCAACGGGAAAATGGCGAAGGGTTGCTGAACAGTGGTGTTTCAGCAATGGGGGAGCTTTTCTCTTCTTGAAGTAAGATCATCCTTCCTTAGTAGGCCTTTTCTTTCATCAAGAATCTGCAAAAATCAATTGTAACATGGTATTTCTTGACAGGGATTATTAGTAAACGAAATCTAATCTAATACTAAAGAAATTAAATAAAAACAATTAATTGCAGTGAGGGGTAGGAGCCCCCTCTAAAAAGAGGTAATGAGAGTCTACCACACATGTGGCCTTGAAATTTTCTTTGGAAATAGGGCGCTGGTACAGATGGAGTCGATGACCATTTACAAGTAACGATGTTTTAAAGTCATCGATTGTGAGGAGCCTTACTGTTCCATTGGGGAAAATAGTGTCTTCTTCATATGGTCCAAGCCATCTTGTACGTAGTTTTTCTTTAAATTCTTTGAACCAAGAGTCATATAGTAGGGCCCAATTACCTTTTTGGAATTGCTTATGCTTGATAGTTTTGTCATGCTATTTTGATCTTTGCTGTTGAATCATAGTTGTCTGATGAATGGCATCTAGTATTTTTTCATCCAATTCATTAAGCTGCTGCAACCTAGCTATCTGTGCATCAGTCAAATCAAGGTTGACAACTGAAGCAGTCCTTAAGGTTTTGATTTCAAATTCCACAGGAAAGACAACACTCTTTCCATAAACTAATTCATAGGGAGAGAATTTTGTAGTATTTCTCCAGGTAGTTCTATAGGCCCATAATGCTTCAGGGAGTCTGTGAGACCAATCCTTTCTGTTTTCCTTCACTGTTTTTGTGAGAATGGATTCTTTTACTTTATTTGTACTTTCCACCTGTCCATTGGCTTGGGGGTGGTATGCTGTAGTCATTCTATGTTGAATATGATATTTTTGAAGGGTGGCTTTAAAACCATGAGAAGTTAAAGGGGGTCCTCCATCTGTAACTAATTCTCTTGGCACTCCAAATCTGATGAATATGTCCTCAAATAAGAAATCCATAACTGCTTCTTCGGTCGCTCTATGGAGTGTTTTAGCTTCCACCCATTTGGTCATATAGTCTGTGCAGACCACTATGTAAACTTTTTGATTGGATGGGGGGTTAATGGGTCCTACAAAGTCTAAGGCCCATCTTTCAAATGGTTCAAGTACTATCTGGGGGTTTAATGGAATTTCATCTCTATGATTAGGTTGGCCCATTCTTTGGCAGCTATCACAGGCCTAGACATATTTCTTTGCATCTTTAAAAAGTGAGGGCCAATAATACCCCATCTTGAGAATTTTATGTGCTATTCTCTTATCAACAAAATTCTCTCCACAAGGGCCATCATGACAAGCTTTTAGTAGATTATAAACCTCATCTTCGCTAATGAACCTTCGGATTTCTTGATCAGGTCCTGTGTGGAAAAGACACCCACTTATCCAACTATACTTAGCACTTTGTTGAATGATTATTCTTTTCTCTCGGTGGGATAGGTGTGGTGGTAACTTCCCTGCAACCAAATAATTAGCGATGTCTACATACCAATGTGAGTGAGGAGATACTGCAAATAGATATTCATCAGGAAATGAATCATCTATTGGGGTATCATCATCAAGTTTTAGCTGAGAAAGGAAATCAACAACTACATTTTCATTTCCTTTCCTGGTCTATCTACAATTGTGATATCAAATTCTTGCAATAATAGTAACCATCTGGTGACTCGAGCATTTGTGATAGGTTTGTTCATTAAATATTTGATACCTAAGTGATTAGTATGGACAAGAGTAGAGTAGCCAGTAATGTAATTTCTAAATTTATTAATAGCATAGATAACTGCTAAGAATTCCTTTTCGGTAACTGTATAATTGAGTTCAACATGAGTCATATTCTTGCTAATGAAATAAATATCATAAAGGAGATGATTTTCTTCTTGTCCCAAGACAACTCCTATTGCAGTATTTGAAGCATCAGAGGATATATGAAAGGGAAGTGTCCAATCAGGTCCTCTAAGAATATGAGCTGTAGATAACTGATGTTTAAGTGTATTGAATGCTTCCTAGCAAGGATTAGTCCATTTGAATTCAACATTTTTAATCAGTAGCACAAACAGGGGAGAATCTATTTTGGAATTTTTTTTAATAAATCTTATGTAGTATCCAGCATGTCCTAGAAAACTTCTTACCTCTGTTTGGGTTTTGGGAGTAGGAAGATCCTTAATGACTTGTATCTTGGATGGGTCTACCTGAATTCCTTGAGATGAGATAAAATGTCCAAGCACTATTCCTTCACTTATCATCATATGACATTTTTCTGTACATAAGGAGAGGTGGGCTTGTATACATCGTTTAAGTACTTTCTCAAGGTTTTATAGTGCTTCCTGAAAAGAAACACCATAAGGGGTAAAATCATCCATAAAAATTTCCATAGAGTCATTAAGCATATCAGAAAAGATTCCTATAACTAATCTTTGAAAGGTTGTTGGTGCATTACATAGTCCAAATGGGAGAACTCTATAGGAAAATGTTCCCCAAGGGCTAGTAAAAGTGGTTTTATCTTGATCTTGAGGTGCAATTTTGATCTGATTATACCCACTGAAACCATCTAAAAATGAGAAAAATTTCTTCCCTGACAAACTGTCTAACACTTGATCAATGAATGGTAATGGAAAGTGATCTTTTTGACTTGCTTTATTTAAGGCTCTGTAGTCCACACATACTCTCCATTTTTTATTTTTCTTAGGAACTATTACCAACAGGGACACCCATTCACTGTTTGATATAGGATATAGAAACCCTGCATTGAGCAATTTTTGAAGTTCTTCTTTAAGGATTTCTCTTAAATTAGGGTTCATTCATCGTTGAGATTGGCAGATCGGTCAACAATCCTCCTTGATGTATATACGATGAGTACATAATTCAGGAGAGTTTCCTTTCATATTTGTATAGTCCCAACCGAATGCTTCTTTATGTTCAAGAAGTAACTTCATTAATTGTTGTGTTTCAGCATCTGTCAGGTTGGGGTTTATGTTTAGTGTTTTGCCAGGTTCAATTTCTACTGGTATGCTTTTAGAAAAGGTGGTGGCAGATGTTTGAGGTGGGTTTTCAGAGTTAAGGTTTTCCTGATTATCTGATTCCAATAGTGCAGCTAGCTGGTTGTGAGTTTCTGGAGTCACAGAGGAGGGTTTACAAATAAAATTATTAATTACTTCATCCTCAGTGGCATATTTAAGGCTTAAATCTTGTTTGATAGTCAAGATGGGTTGAGTAAGTTGATCATCAAAGTCTACCCATACCAAATTATCATTATTCNAAGGGTGTAGCATGAGGGTAGAGGGTAAACTGTTTAGTTTCATAACCGTTGGAAATTATCATTGAACCTGATCTACAACTGAGAAAAGCATCTGCTGTGGCTAGCCAA
Organism: Picea mariana; assembly: GCA_032191745.1. NCBI lineage: Eukaryota > Viridiplantae > Streptophyta > Pinopsida > Pinales > Pinaceae > Picea > Picea mariana. The sequence goes on along the minus strand of JASDQU010185877.1, from coordinate 9,383 downwards.
GGCCTGCCCAAAATTATAGGGTGCCCCCCCAACTTTGTTTTAGGTTGTAGTACCACAAAATCAGCTGGATAATTCCAGGATTCCACTGAGATAATTAGGTCTTCAATGACTCCCTCTGGTTTAATTGTGGATCGGTCAAATAATTCTAGGATAGTTGGGGTGTCTCTGGTTTCATTTTGTAATTGTAACAATTGTGAGGTTTCCAGAGTCATAATATTGATAGCGGCACCTAAGTCTATCAGGACTCGAGGGATTATCATTTTTCCAATTTGTACTGAGATGGTAGGGTGGCCAGGATCACCATATTTAACTGGGGGGGATTTACCTGACATTAGTGCAGACAAGTCACCGATAACATGGACTATAATGGGATCCTTAATTTTCCTACCAGGCTTCTTAACAAAAAGTTCTCGCATCGTCTTGGCATAAATTGGTACATCTCAAAGTGCTTGTAGTAGAGGAATTTTGACATAAAGATTCT
>JASDQU010185876.1:3988-20674 GCA_032191745.1 Picea mariana | reverse complement strand
AGCCAATACAATGCCAAGAGATCTCTATGCTAAAACAAAAAGTCCTCTCCCAAGATATGTGCCACTCTCTCTCTCCTTTGCCGGTAACAGATCAAAACTTGACTCTCAAACTGAGCAAGTGAGTTATGTTCAAGTGAGGAGCTAGCCTCCTTTATTGATACAAGTCTGGCATGTGTGAAGTGTCTCTTCACTGGAAGGGTCGACTTATCCAACTGGGTGGGTAAACCCACCTTTATTATATTTATGGGTCTCCTTATTAACTACTGGGGCCGACTTCTTATTTTTCCTATTATAATTGTCTGTTGACCAATCTACAAAAGGGGATTTGGTCTTATTACAATAACCGACATGATCAATCCAGAATGGGGATTGATCCTATGAATAATATATCAATAATAATAAGAATACTCTTTGCAGTTATAATATTTCAACATTATATACTTCCAAAAGAAAAACATGCACTCATACATGAAACAAGGATTAGGAGGGATCTAATCTTATGATCCATTGAAGATGATGAAGTATATATATCCATGGTAGCAGCCATAAAAAGCAGTACCTGTTCAGTTTAACTTTAGAAGAAGTCCTCTTCAAAAAGAATCCTTAAAATATCCCTAGTTGTCCATCCACATTCGTGATCCTATGATGAAAGAAAGAAGTGGAATCTTCAGGGCATGGAATTTATAGAAAACTCCATGGACCCAAGAGCTAAAGAGAAACATGAGGAAGAACATGAAGATTCCAAGAAAGAAAGAAAAGATAGAACAACTAGTCATTGTATCAAGAATCACAAGACTACCAGCCTGATATGAACTCACTGAAAGTAATCAAGAAGAGGAACTGAAAGTTGTGATGAAGAAAAGTGTATGGAAGACTTATGAATGAAAGCATTGAGAGATCTAGGACTAGAGGTTCTCTAAGATGGAGGGAGAAGACTATGATGATTGCTTGTTCCAGTAAACCAAACATACCTCTACATGAGCCATTATATCATCTGAAATATCCATGGGATTGACATAAGGTGAATGCAAAGAATGTTCTCCAGAATGATTGAACAAAGAGTGTATGAAATACAACCTCAAGGATTTGAGGTATACCAGAAGGAGACCCTTGTATGTGGATGGAAGAAGACAACTTGGTGGAGAACCTCCAATGCACAGCAGAAGCGTGGTGAAAAACTTTCTATAATAGAGATACTGTATTAGAATGGTTACTCATAAGCTCAGGATGATGGATTAATAATCCATGAAAAATCCTCATGATGTCAGAAGAAGTACCACTTGGATATGTTCCAGTTTGACCCTTTCCACGATGTTATGATCTAGCAGGAAGCAAAAGATGAATCCAATATTGATATACTATATTGATCAGAGCTATATGAAACCTTCATATAAAACCAGTGTTCTAGAAAGACTGAAGTACATTTGAGATCAAGCCTTACATTCCCCATGATGAATTCCAGAAAAGAGAAGTGGTTCTCCAATATGTATCTCCACAGATGAGCACATAAGTAGATACTTTGGTAAATCCTTTGTCCAAAGTGAAAGAGTTTGCGTACTCAAGAAATAGATGGAGCTCATGGAGATGAATTCCTTATTGAAAAGGGAAGAGATGAATCCCAGGTTGGGATGGAGCACCGATGTGTTATTGATTTATGGATAGTCATTTTCAGTTTGAACATTGGTGCAGGATGAGAAGTTCCTTTCCAGTTCAGAAAGTGGTTTGAGATTTTTGATGGACAAGTATTTTCCAATTCAGGAAAATGGTCCAGATCAAACGGTCATTTTCATAATGAAAATGGTTCGATGGATTGATGATGTACCATAGACAATGATTTCCCATTTTGGTTAACATGGGGAATGGTCTAGGACAGTCTCTCTTCTTGAGGGTTACTCAAGAAGACTGGTTCGCCTTGCCGGACAGGCATTCTTTCGAAGCTCACAGTTGTGATAAGTTTCAAAGAATGGTTTGTTTTGGAGGTTGGTGCAGGACATTCATTTCCTTTGGAAATGGCCCAGACAGTCATTCCGTAGGGTAGATTCATTCTCTCTAAGTTGCACTTTGTTTAGTGTCGGAGGAATGGCCCAGATAGGTGAATGATCTAGGTTCAACAATTAGGGACAGACATTCCCTAGGACAGACTCATTCGCTCCAGTTTTCACTTTGTTTAGTGCCGGAGGAATGGCCCAGGATAGGGAATGGTCCAGGCTCAGAAATCGGGACAATTATTCTTCCTTTCTTGAGAAAAATAGTTCAGATAGATCATCATTTATGTTTTACCTTCTGAGGGTAGATTCTCTTCCATATATCACATATGTGAGTGGAAGAATGGCCCAGATGATTCAATTTATATCATAGCAATGTTTTCTGTGCAAGTTGATATCAGATGATTGTTATGGAGACTGTATGTCTCTAGACAGTAGATGTATGCTACTGTGGTGGATGTGTTCCTTTGATTGTGACTATACGTCATGGATCGAGTATCTGTGTGCTACTTGGTGTGGTAGTATACCACTGGATTGTAGTTGTGTACTACTATGGATATACATAGTTGTGTTCTATTGAACGATATTGTTCTGATTGCCTTGAAGACTATCAACGGTGTTGTAAATGATTATCAACTAGATGGATGATCAATGGATAGAGATTTCCCAAATGAAAAATGGTTCAGGACGTTTATTCTTCTAGGACATATGTCCAGATTAGAAGAATGGTTCTTGCGACACTCTATGGAGTGAGTGACTTATCCAACATCATGTTTGATTACTCAGATGGAGTATGGTTTTGAGAGATGATGCAGTTGATGACATTGATAGTCATGATGGTGCTTATAAACTAATCATAAGATCGTCTATACGAAAATGTTGATGCTACCGGGTAAATGGTACGTTTATTCTCAAGACCATTACCTGTAATACCTCTCTAGCTAGGAGGGAGTGTTGATATTATGGTAGCTGCGGGAGGTATTTACCTCCACATGTAAACCTGATGAGAATAGAATATTTCAGGAAGCAAGAAGAAACCCTAATTGATTGGTCAATAACCCTAGAAGACAAGTGAGCTCAAGGGAGTGACTTGTATTAGGTTATTAGTCTCCAAGAGAAGAAGTCGGCTAAAGGAGATAATATATAATAAAGAATTAGTACCCAGAATGAGAAGTTGGCCCAGGCAGTCTGCCAGATTTAATATAAATACAGGAGGCCCATCCTCATTCTGGTCAGTATTCTTAGAACTACAGAGCTCACTTGTGCGCACCGCAGTTAGCCAGTTTGTGCACAATTATGGAGGAGATTTGTCGTTGTAGCTGCTGCAGCTAGCAGATTTGATTTTGACTTGGACTATCTCTTGGTTATGGTTTGGACTATCTGATTAGCGCTTGTTTGGTGCACTGTCCTTGGATAAAGGTGCGCTATGCTTTGTTTGGATATCTAGCCTAGGGTTTGATTCCAGAATGATTCTCTGTCAAGGTTAAGGTGCTCGGAGGGTGGCTTAGGCCTATGGTTGGGTGACAATAGTGATATTGTCTATGGTAAAACAAGCACATTCTAACACTCTCAAAACAATATGTCCTCATTGCTCAACGTCCATCCAATATTAGATCAATGTCTGTCATTGGCTCTTAGAGTCCTATTCATTGAAACACATCCTCTTCATAATATAAATATACTTAGACCAGAGCCTCTTTGATGAAAAGTACTCTGGAAGATTAAATGGTCCTTGTAATCTAAAATCAATGGATCTGTTCACATTTCTCCTTCAACATGCACGATGATTATCTCTTGTCTCTCTATCCACTCGTGAGAAGGTCAAGTGGGACCCATAATGAATTATGGTTGGGATTTCATCTCACCTGCATTTCAACCTACGGTCTATATTTCTCTTCATATCTCCTTCATTGGGGTACCTTCGCTATAGGTAACATAGTCTACTCCAATAAGAGCCTCTCTAATGAATGGTGGTGCTATTCTTTATACCTATATCAATGAATCAGATTTGATACAATGTCATAACGATATCCATGTCCAACTAGGGCCTACTTTCATTTTGCACAATCAAAATATGATACATATCATCCTTTGGGATACTCTAGCTATCACACTGGCCTCCAGACATCACCTTGACTACCAAGTTGTCATAACATGTCATCACTTCCTCCAGCCCTTTTTTCATATACCTTGATGACTTGACACATGACACATGGCACTTTCCTTGCTACTTTCATGTCTCTGGCATTACAACTAATGTGGCTCAGTTGAGTGGGCTCACTATCATTCTCAATGTCCCTCATTATCAGAGTACCTCTGCTCACACTCTACTTCGATCATTTCTTCTCCGACGAATGATAGAGATCTATTAGCCATTCCAAATAAATGACTATCATTGTCTCTTGAAGGTTTTTCCCATCGGATTGTCATTCCAACCTTTATCTCAGATTAATGGTCTATATTCTCTCCCACTACACCTCTGATAGATCGATGACTATTATTAAATCCAAGTCTCCTTCATTTTCAAACTCTTGCATGCTCTAGTTTGACATGGCTACTGACCTCATGATGATTTTATTACAACATTTGGCCCTATTTAGAACTCTGAACTAGATCTTTGATTGTATGTGACCCAATTTGCTTATGACATGTGGTCCAGTCATTGCATTACATGTGGTTGTTGTCATGGCTCAATCTAATAGAGGTATATCGACCTCTTCCATATGACCTCAGGCTATGACAAAGTGCTTAGGTCAATGAGGAGCCTCTTTCGTATGACCAATTAATTCTCAACACAAAGGGAGAACTCACGAACAATATCTAATATTGAAATTCACAATCCAATTCAGGTTACTTAGACAAAGTGCAGAAAGAAAATGTCAAAATATCATTTCACGTAACATATTTCTGCGAGAAGAAAATTTGACTATGGAATCAAAATCATGGATGATGTCAAATCTAGGCATTCGAGGGAGTGAAAAGAGATACTAAAGAATGGTAGACAAGGTTACATAACTTCTTCAAGCATCAAAATATTTTGACTAAATTTCTTCCTCCTTCTTTCTTCCTTTCATTTCAGTAATATCCCTCGGCCGAACCCAAATGTAAATATAATCCAAGTGTATTTAAGCTAGTGAGCTGTTTAGACATCATTTTTGTAATACACCTTTCATGGCATGGTGTGCGCATATATTGCACAGTAAAGGGATGTAATGTGCACATTATGAATACCGCGCACAGTAACTAAGGTGTGCGCAACCTTAAAGACAGGGGATACAGTGTGCAGTAACAAAGTGTGCGTGATATTAAGGTCAGCAAACCTTTGTGTATATAATATGCGTTATAGGCTGGTGAGCCAGTATTATAAGCCAGAATGCTTATGTCTTGGAATTAGGACAGCGCACCTAGATGTCAAGGGCCAATGCGCCTACTTTGTACTTGACTCATGATTAATATAAAATGCATCACTGCGCGCAGACCGACCACGATAAAAGACAGGGAATGAATTTCACTAGTTAGGGTAAGGGAGGGACAAAAGTCAAGCAATATTATATTAATATTTCCTAAAACATAAAGTATGGATAATTAGTTTATCCTAAGTTCTAAAGTTGGGGACAAGTGGACAAAAGTAACTTCCGATATGACCAGTGTCAAGTTTGGGACATGCATTCATATCATGGGGAAACTTAGCCCAGAGGGGGGATTCAGAGAGGGAGTTTACGAGTGAAAAATAGGGGGAAACCACTAGGGGACCATTTTTGGGAGAGAGAGTTCAAAGTGATTCTGAAAAGACACTCAGTTATCCATTCAATGACTCCATGACCATTTTCATTCATACATTTTGTTATCTTAGAGACAACCATTCCACCTTTCTGAAACCTGTTTTCTAGTCCCTTTTGGTTGGTGTACCTGGTTAGCTTGGAGTGGGATTGAAGAAGTGGGTTGTCGGGCCCATGAGAAATTCTTTGGGTGAGAGAATTGTTGTGGATTGATTTCTGTTGGTGCTAGACTGTAGCTACAGTGCTCTGAGACTTCTGGTCTGGGCTGTTGTTGAAGCCCTGGAAGGGAAGTGGGGCAGCTGAGGGACTGTTGAGCAGAGAAGGGGCACGCTTTCTTGGGTGGGACAGGCATGTGGGGAATGAGAGGTTGTAGGCTATTAGTTGAGTGAGCACCTGAGATAGAGTCTTTCCTATTGTCCATGAGCCTTAGCCTGGATAGGAATCCCTTACCCTAGGTGGAGTTCAATCCCAGCTCGGGGGTGATTCACTGTTGAGAGTGATGAATAGTGGATGGTCTGTAAGCAGTTGGTGACAGTATTTCTAAGATAATTACCAATTTATGATAAATGGATATGTTGTTTTGTTATTTACATACCCATGTTACGATTTTATCATATATGTGACTATGTTTCTTATGTGCTTATGGGTAATTTCATGTAAATGAGGCATATTGGTAATTACTGTTATTTTAATATAAAAGTCATATGTTACAGAAGGTAATGGTTTGTTTATGTTTATATGTAAAGATTCTGCGAGTGTGTTGTATGTATATGTTTTAGTTGCATGCAGTCTAAGGAGTAAATTTAGGTGGCATTACTTAGTTGACTACTGGGTATGCTACTGTATGTTCCGTAGTAAGGGAACATAAGACATTCCCTAGAGTAGCATGTCCCAACCTCATGGATGGGAATGTTAGCGATTGGCGTTAGAGCATGAGTGGTTTCTTTGGAGTGGCATACCCCGGCCTCAGGTTGGTCGAGGGGTTCGTTATAGTGTAGTATCAGAGCCTCAATTCAACATTGAGCTTGGATGGGCCAGAAGAATTGCAATCGAAGTGAATATTCATAGAAAAGTAACTTTAAAGTGACCAGAATTAGAATCATAGAGTGTCCTTGGAATAAGGTTGGCGTACTGGTGTGCGTGGTAAGTTTGGCACTGCACGAAAAATCGTGGCATGCTAGTGTGCGTGGTAAATTGTGGCATCGCACGAAATATTATTATGTGTAGATGCACGTGCTGAAATTAGCCTTGCGCAGTAAGCAGACACATAGTAAGGTGCACATGGGGTGTGCAAGTATTTCTTAATGCAGAGGAGTTTTTTTGTTACGCTCATAAGTACGAGTATAAGTTGTTTCGCGGCGGTGTGTTCAGTAGTATGCGCAGATATTTTAGCGCAAAGGAATATGTTAAACTTGACATGGTGCATGCATAGGATGAAAAAGCATGTGTAATATCGGTGTGCAATATCAAACTGTGCGCAGTGGATATTGGCGCACAACACCAGAATAGTGCGCGTAAGTAGTCGGTACGACGAAGAAGAAATGCATAGTAGATTTAGGTGCACAGAGAAGCGTTTACCTTGTAATATTGCTATGAATGATAATATAAATGAACAGGTCAAGTTAATGCATGCAAAGTTACTTAGAAGGCAAGGAGTCTAAGTCTAAATTTCATAATGATAAAGGAAAAATAAACACATAACCGCATTGAAGCATTAATTAAAAAAAATTCCGAATTTTAATTTCTTCCAATTTAGATAGATGAAAATAAAATATAATATTACAAGAAAAACTCTTATAAAAAAAAATAAAAGTCATAACATCACCAGATAGAAATTGTAATGAAACAGTCTAAAATCCATTTCTGTATTTATATAATCATATTAATCACAAAATTACAAAAGGTTGATGACAACAGTTAGCCTGTTGTAAAAAGGGTCGCTGAAGAACAGGCCTATCATCTCTAGTACTCTTTACCTCCGCTACTGGCTGTTCAAAATTTGATGAGACATGCTTATATTAGTTAAAGACTTACTTCAACTTAGCGATCTCTGCCTTTAAATAGGATTCTAACCAGACCGATTGATTTTCACCAACACTTTCGGTCGCTTCAACCGTAGATTCCTCCTTCTTATGATGATTACTCCTTTTTTTCTTAGCGGTTGGCCTGTTGATGACTAAATCCTTTATAATGGGATTCAGCCTAACTTCCAATCACTGTCTATAATTGGCTCTGTGTGGAATTTAGTTTCTAGAAGATGCGCGAGGACCCTTTCCTCCTTAGTCGCAGGAAAGCCTAGCATGTTGCTCGAATAACCAGTCTCACTCGACTTAGCTTTGTCCATGTATCTCAGGTTGAGGATATCAAAATGTGTCTCTACAAAGAGAAGGAATTCGAGCAGCTTGAAGATTACTACGGGTATGGATACGCATATATTTTCATACTTGAGGAGTAGTAATTATAGAACTCCATTTATGAAGTGCAAACAGATTACGTACAAGGAGTGTTGGGTTTCCATGCTTGGCCAATCCATTTCGAATGATTAGCTTTTCAGTTCGTTACATGGTGATGTTCAGTTGACGTCACATAACTATGAAGTATCGAACGAATGAAGCAGGGTGATATGAATAGCCATCTCCCGCTCCACGAGTGGTGGATTTGACATGTCAAGACACGTAATACCGCATCCTGGCGAAAATGGTTTCGACAATACCACCTTCTTGTGTGAGTGTATCTCGAAAGGAACTGCGCGTCAACATTCTTGAGACTTGGGTCTTCTCTAGAATTATCGTGGTGATAACACCAGGAAATTGGGAGTGATAATGTTGATGTGTATTTTGAATTGAAATGGTGCATATTCTCATGAATTGTTGATTGGTTAGTCTGATAAGTTTCGATGGCTGCACGTTTTGCAGAATTAACAACAACTCGGTCAAAACAGACCAGTGAAGATTCTGTAGGAATGGAAGAGGCACATGACAATTGCAATCATCCAAAGAAGAGCAGAGGAATATATGTCCACTTGGACATGGAAGGAACGAACTCCAACGGACATTGAGAAGAAAGGAAAAAAGATATGAATATGGCTGAGACCATTAAGAATTTGTAGAAGGATGTCCAAAGCCATAAAGCTGATAATGAAAGGCTTATGAAAGCCAAAGAGTAGAAGGATGACTTCAACATGAAACTCTTGGAAGGTTTGAACAAAATAGAGAATAAATTGGCTAAGGAGAGTGACTCAAGTAGATCTGAGAGTCACAAATCTTCAGAGGAGAAGAGAGAAGTAAAAAGTGCTAGTAAACATCACCATCATTCCCATAGACATTCCCATAAGAGAGAAAGAAAAAACTCAAGCCTATCCCCTGTCAGAAGGTATAATAGATCTGGGGTGGATGAGCTATGACGAGAAATGAACAAAATCAAACCTCCTACTTTTGATGGTGAGCACAAGAAGGATGAAGATGTCGAAACATGGTTGCTAGGAATAAGGAAGTATTTTCAATTGCATAATTATTCTTCTCATACTGAAGGTAGAATCGTTATTTATCAACTCAAAGGAAAGGCCTCCATGTGGTGGGATCAACTTATGCAGGTACATCACATTGTAGAGAAAAGTGTTACTTGGAGAGAATTCAAGAAGTATTTTGAGAAGAAGTACTTGACCAAGAGATACTATGACAAGAAAATGAAGGAGTTCTTTGAACTCAAGCTTGGAAGTATGACCATAGATGAATATGAGAGAAGGTTTCTGGAATTGTTGAAGTATGTCTCTTTCATTAAGGATGAGACAATCAGGATTCAACGGTACTTAAGTGGATTTCCAACGTTCATCAGTGAAAAAATACAATATGATGATCCCAAGACAATAGTAGAGACCATAAGAAGAGCTAAATGCTTATATGACCAGTTGAAAGCAAGACCAAATTTCCAAAAGGCTTGGGAAGACAATAAGAAATTCAAGATGGATCAAAGAAAGAAGGGAGCTAAGCCAACATTCTTTAGAAATAATCCACAATGGCAGCAAACACATAAGGAAACCAGAGTGATTGACACAGGGAGTCAAGGGCCAAGACATCCACCTATGCAATGTTGGGGTTGTAAAGGAGACCATAGGTTCAGATATTGTCCTCACAGAGGCGAAAAAGGTAAGGTTGTTCACAATGTACAACAAGCTAAGATAGTAGAGGACATGGGAAGAAATGTGCCAAGGATTTATGCAGCCCTGGACAACAAGCAAGCATAGTATCAGTCCCACATGATTGAAGTGGAAGGTATGATCAAAAACCAAACTCTTTCTATTTTAATTGATTCAGAAGCTAACCATAGTTATATAGACCCAAAGATGGTGTAAATTTTACAATTACCAAGAAGAAAGCATGGGAAATCCTGGTTGGTGCAACTAGCTATAGGAGCCAGAAGAAAAGTTAATGAGATGGTTAAGTCCTGCCTCATAGACATGAATGGACTAAATACTAGGGAAGATTTGAACATATTACCCTTAGGTTCCTATGACTATTTAATTGGGATGGATTGGTTGGACCCACACCATGCTCTATTGGATTTTCATAACAATGCATTCACTTGCTTGGATGAAGAAGGGAACCAAAAGAAAGTGCAGGGAATTCCTAGGGTAGTAACTGTTAGAGAAATTTCAGCATTATAGCTGAAGAAATGTTATAGAAGAGGATGTCAAATATTTGCAGCTCATATGGAGGAGACACCTAAAGACAAGGTACAAGATTTGAAGAATTATGCAGTCTTGAAAGAGTTTGAATATGTATTCAAGGAAGTACCAGGACTACCCCCAAGGAGAGACATTGATTTCTCTATAGATTTGATGCCTGGAGCAACGCCAATATCAAAGACTCCTTACAGGATGAGCACACCAGAATTGAAGGAGTTGCAAATGAAGCTTGAAGAAATTTTGAAGAAGGGATATATACGCCTAAGTGTATCACCTTGGGGTGCCCCAGTCTTTTTTGTGAAAAAGAAAGGTGGAACGTTAAGATTGTGCATTGACTTCAGACAATTGAATAAAGTGACTATTAAGAACAAATATCCTCTACCAAGGATTGATGACCTCTTTGATCAATTGAAGAATGCAAGGATATTTTCAAAGATAGATCTCAGATCAGGATACCATCAGGTAAGAATTAAAGAATAAGATATTAGCAAGACCGCCTTTAGGAAAAGGTATGGTCATTATGAGTTCACGGTGGTACCGTTTGGATTGTCAAATGCACCAGTTGTTTTCATGTGCTTAATGAATGGTGTTTTCCCAGAGTATATTCTTATATATTAATGGACAACATTCTTATATATTCCCAGTCAGAGGAAGAGAATGAACATCATTCAAGGATGGTGTTACAAGTATTAAGGGAACATCAGTTGTATGCCAAATTGATCAAGTGCTCATTTTATCAAAAACAAATTCATTATTTGGGGCATATCATCTCAGAAGATGGGATAGCAATGGACCCTGAGAAGGTAGAATCCATTAGAGAATGGTTAGCACCAAAGAATGTGATAGAGGTCAAATATTTCATGGGCCTTGAAAGTTACTACAAGAGATTCATTGGAGGATTCTCGAAGATAGCACACCCAATCACTTCCTTGCAAAGGAAAGGTATGAAGTTTCAGTGGACGATGGACTGTGAAAGGAGTTTCCAACATTTGAAACAATTTTTGAGAAGTGCTCCAATACTAAGGATCACAAACCCAAATGAAAATTTCATTGTATGCACAGATGCATGTAATGAAGGATTGGGTGGGGTCCTCAGTCAAAATGGATTTGTGATATGTTATGAATCAAGGAAGTTGAAGGAGCATGAAATAAACTATGCCACTCATGATTTGGAGTTGGTAGCCATAGTGCATGCCCTGAGGAAATGGAGACACTACCTCATGGGAAAGAGGTTTGAACTAAGAACATACCACAATGGTTTGAAATATTTATTTGAGTAGCCAAATCTAAATGCTAGAAAAAGCAGATGGTTAGAATTTCTAAGAAAATATGAATTTGGTATAAGGCATATCAAAGGGAAAGAAAATAAAGTGGTTGATACACTCAACAGGAGGGTGCATGAGATTCATGCTATAGCCATTAGCATGTATCAGACTGATGTTAAAGGAAAAATTCTGGAGGCTGCAAATACAGATCTGCAGTACAGATAATTGGTAGCAATGCTACAACAAGTTAAGACACCACAGAGGATGGATAATTGGTAGCAATGCTACAACAAGTTAAGACACCATAGAGGATGGATAATTATAAGTTGGGAGTAGATGGAATACTGTTGCACAAGAACATAATTTTTATACCAAATTTCCAGGACTTGAAATGTATAATTTTGCATGAGATGCATAATGCTCCTTATGCAGGATACCCTGGATATCAGAAAACCATAACAATGGTCAAGAGCCAATACTTTTGGCCAGGTATGAAGAGAGAAATTTCAGAATACATCGCTAGGTGTATGGAGTACCAAAATGTTAAAACAGAGCATAGGCACCCAGCAGGATTGCTACAACCTTTCCCATTCCTAAATGGAAGTGGGAAGTGGTGACAATGGATTTTATTACGGGATTGCCAAGAACAGGAAAGCTACATGATTCGATTATGGTAGTGGTGGACAAGATTACAAAAGATACCCATTTTATTCCAGTAAAAACTACTCACAAAGCAGTAGATGTTGCTGATATTTTCATGAAGGAAGTGGCACAATTGCATGGAATTCCTAAAACGATTGTGTCTGAAAGAGATATGAAATTCACCTCAAATTTCTGGAAAGGATTGTTCAAAGGATTCAGAACAAATATGAACTTTAGTATAGCTTATCATCCCAAGTCTGATGGATAGTTAGAAAGAGTGAATAGGGTGATAGAAGATATGTTGAGAATGTATGTGATGGACAAACCATCGAACTGGGAAGACTACCTACACTTGATAGAATTAACTTATAACAATGGGTATTAGGAATCATTGAAAATGAGCCCATTTGAAGCACTTTACAGTAGGAGGTGCAATACTCCAGTAAGATGGGATAATCCAACTGATAGAACAGTAGTCGGGCCAGAGTTGCTCAAGGAGATGGAGGACCAAATGTTAAAAATTAAGTAGAATTTGAAAGCTTCCCAAGACAGATAGAAAATTTATGCTGATAAAAATAGAATCCACAGAGAATTCAAAGTGGGTGATCATGTTTTCCTGAAAGTGAAAGCTAACAGGAGTTCCCTGAAGTTGGGAAGCTGCACCAAGTTAGAAGCTAGATTTTGTGGACAATTTGAAATCCTAGAAAGGATTGGTTATGTTGCTTATATGATTGCATTGTCTGCATCTATGTCTGTTCATAATGTATTCCACGTATCATTTCTAAAGAAATATATACTCGATGCTAATCATGTTATTGATTGGAATGTTATTTAGGTGGAGCAAGAAGGCACTTTCCAAGTGCATCTGATGCGCATCCTGGATCAAAAAAATCAAACAACTCTGGAATTGAGCCATAGGGCTTGTAAAGGTCCAATGTACCTAGTATGGACCTGAAGACGCTACTTGGGAGCATGAGGATGCAATGTGGGCAGAGTACCCACATCTTTTTGAAGATTTTTGAAAATTTTGTTGTATATGGATACATGATGCACTGAGGATAGTGGATAAATAAGGGGAGGGCATTGTAATATCCCTCAGCCAAACCCAAATGTAAAGATAATCCAAGTGTATTTAAGCTAGTGAGATGTTTAGACATCATTTTTGTAATACACCTTTCATGGCATGGTGCGTGCATATACTGTGCAGTAAAGGTATGTAATGTGCACATTCTGAATACCACACACAGTAACTAAGGTGTGCACAACCTTAAAGACATAGGATACAACGCGCAGTAACAAAGTGTGCACGATATTAAGGTCAACAAACCTTTGTGTATATAATATGCATTATAGGCTGATGAGCCAGTATTATAAGCCAGAATGCTTATGTCTTGGAATTAGGCCAGCGTGCCTATATTTCAAGGGCCAATGCACCTACTTTGTACTTGACTCATGATTAATATAATACATCACTGCATGCAGACTGACCATGATAAAAGAGATGGGCGACTGAACTTCACCAGTTAGTGTAAGGGAGGGCCAAAAGTCAAGAAATATTATATTAATATTTCCTAAAACATAAAGTATGTATAATTAGTTTATCCTAAGTTATAAAGTTGGGGACAAGTGGAAAAAAGTAACTTCTGATATGACAAGTGTCAAGTTGGGGACATGCATTCATATCGTGGGGAAACTTAGCCCAAAGGGGGGATTCAGAGAGGGAGTTTATGAGCAAAAAACAAGGGGAAACCACTAGGGGACAATTTTTGGGAGAGAGAGTTCAGAGTGATTCCAAAAACACACTTAGTTATCTAGTCAATGACTCCATGACCATTTTCATTCATGCATTCCATTATCCTAGAGACATCCATTCCACCTTTGTGAAACCTATTTTCCTGTCCCTTTTGGTTGGTGTACCTAGTTATCTTGGAGAAGGATTGAAGAAGCGGGTTGTCAGGCCTATGAGTAGTTCTCTGGGTGAGAGAATTGCTGTGGATTGATTTCTGTTGGTGCTATACTATAGCTACAATGCTCTAAGACTCCCGGTTCGGCCTATTATTGAAGCCCTGGAAGGGAAGTGGGGCAGCCGAGGGACTGTTGAGCAGAGAAGAGGAGCACTTCCTTGGGTGGTACAAGCATGTGGGGAATGAGAGGTTGTAGGCTTTTAATTGAGTGAGAACCTGAGACAGAGTCTTTCCTTTTGTCCATGAGACTTATCTTGGATAGGAATCCCTTACCCTGGGTGGATTTCAGTCCCAGCTCGAGGGTGATTCACTGTTGAGAGTGATTAACAGTGTAGTCTATGGCTGGGAGGTTCGTGGATGTTCTGTAAGCAATTGGTGACATTGTTTCTAAGATAAGTACCAATTGTATGATAAATGGATATGTTGTTTTGTTATTTACATACCCATGTTACGATTTTATCATATATGTGACTATGTTTCTTTTGTTCTTATGGGTAATTTCCTGTAAATGAAGCATATCGATAATTACTGTTATTTTAATATAAAAGTCGTATGTTACAGAAAGTAATGGTTTGTTTATGTTTAGATGTAAAGCTTTCGCGAGCATGTTGTATATATATGTTTTAGTTGCATGTAGTCTAAGGAGTAAATTTAGGTGGCATTACTTAGTTGACTACTGGATATGCTATTGTATGTTCCGTAGTAAGGGAACGAAAGATGTTCCCTAGAGTAGCATGTCCCGGCCTCATGGCTGGGAATGTTAGCATCTTGTGTCAGAGCATGAGTTGTTTCTATGGAGTGGCATACCCCGACCTCAGGTTGGTCGAAGGTTCATTATAATTTCTATTTGTAAACAGTCAATGTACAGAAAACATTTTTAATACTCCCCTCTTTCTCAAGATGAGAAAGGAATTGAGGTGGGGGGAAATGTTGTAAGGATTAGTCAACTCTATCAACTAGAGCCGAAAATTGACTAAGAGATAGTCGATCAAATGATGAATTCAGAAGTATAGGTGGGTCGAAGTCTCTATTAACCAACCAACCCAGATAGTTAATTAGTTACAGTTGTCTGGTAACTCAACATATATGTATAAATAGACAATCTTGTATGAGAAAAGATAAATCTATGAGAAAGATTGTATATATTATGTTATATTGACATATCATATAATAAAGTGTTGTTCTTTGGCCTCCCACTATTTTGTGTTTGTCTTTGTCTATATGTATGTGAATCTATGCTTGTTTAAGTGTTGAACTATTGGTAACATACCCTACTTTTCCCTAGACTACAACATTGGTTCTGTTGCCCATAGTTCTAAACCAGGGCATGCAGATTTTCACATAGATGATAAATATACAAGATATACATGAATGGTGGGAGACAAAAACAAAAAATTACATTAAGAACTATGCATGTAGAAGCAACCTAACTCTAGCATAAGAAAGTTCACGATTTTTATCGGAGACCCATGAAATATTTCTAGAATCTATTCCAAAATCCTTTTTCTAGTACATAGACAAATATGGTAATGCATAAATTGACGTCCAGAGAAAAATTAACCCTCAGTCTCACAAATGAGTGTCGAACAAATCTGCACGAGTGGGTTGAAATAATCGTTGAATATTACATAATATAACAATCTATTGAGGATCAAACATCCCTCGATAAAATTAAAAACAAATTCTGTTAGACAACTGAGAGGGGGGGGTGAATCAGTTTTTACTGTGCTTAAACAATTATAACCATTTTAAACTCATTACAGAACACTCAATGATGATCAAAATAATGCATGGAATTAAGCAATAGAGTATTCAACATCAATCACACACATGAATCACACAGAGACAGATATTCCTGAGGAAACCCATAAAGGGAGAAAACCTCTTATTCTTGATATGATAAGTAGTCTTTATTTTCTATACATTATCATTCTTATGAGCACAAACTCATTGTGATGCTACCACCTCTATTTTACAAGTTTCTACTTCTTGAGAGAACCAACTCTCTGGTTTCTCTAGCACCCACTAGAAGGAAGCACCAACTCCCTGAGTGTTCCAACACCAACTGGATGGAAGCACCAGCTTCTAGTCACACATGCACAAACCTACATAACAAAGAAAAATAGTTCTCCCTTGCAGCACCCTACCTCCCTGGTTTTTCTAGATACAACTAGATGGAATCTACAACTCCCTGTGTTCAAGCACCCACTTCAAACTCTAAGGACAACAGTCCTCCCTAGCACCTCCCTACCACACTGAAATATAAATCCTTGCTTGCTGGAATCTATTACAGTGATATAGTATTTATCAATAACTTACCAATATCATCATTGTTCTGCTACACTTCTCTGTTATTCCTGCATCAAT
>JASDQU010185875.1:13483-27466 GCA_032191745.1 Picea mariana | reverse complement strand
GTCTTTAATTGCTTGGTTACAAACCAAGACTTCCATGCCCCAGGCATGGGTACCCTGGTTACAAACCAGGGGCCCTGGTTACAAACCTAGGGTCTTTATCAATATTGGTCCCAGACCACATACCCCAGGAGTGCACTGGGGGCCCTAGATCTCGTCTAGGGTCTTGGCCATCCTCTAGGAGAATGGCTCTCGCTGCTGCATGTAAATTTAACAGACACCATCTGTGTAGCCATGGACTTACAATCCAACATCCCAAATCTCTTCAAAATCTAACATGTATACTTCCCCTAACTCAGGAAGATCTCATCAGCTCTCTGCCACACCTCTAATCCCAAGAAATAGTGCATCATGCCAAGATCCTTCATTTCAAACTCAGAGGCTAACTCATATTTGGACCTAGCAATGAGGCTCTCTACTCCAGTGAGAAATAAATCATCAACGTACAGGACCAAAATCAAGGACTGACCATTAACAACTTTATAGTAGAGGTTGGGATCTGCAACACTCTTGCTGAAGCCCAAACTCAACAAGTATCCATCAATCCTCGCATACCAAGCTCGAGGTGCTTGCTTGAGTCCATACAGGGCCTTCTTCAACCTGCACACATGAGACTCCTTCTCATGGATCACAAAACCATCTGGTTGCTCGATGTACACCTCTTCCTCAATCTCTTCGTTGAGGAAAGTTGTCTTCACATCCATCTGATGTAGTCCCCAATCCATAGCTGAAGCAAGGGAAATGATCGTCCTAATGGAAGTGTATCGAGCAACAAGAACTAATGTCTCCTCATAGTCTACTCCCTCTACCTGAGAGAATCCTCTGGTCACAAATCTCGCTTTGTGCTTCTTGATGCTCCCGTCAGCTACATGTTTGATCTTATAGGTCCACTAGGAAGTCACCACTGACTTCCCTTGAGCTCTCAGAACAATATCCCACACATCATTCTTCATGATGGACTGATACTCCTCCATCGTGGGATCTCTCCATACTTGTTGACTAGATGCCTCCTCATAACAAGAAGGCTCAGAATCAATGATGTGGCTCATTGCTGCAACATAGCTCGAGAATCTTTGAGGTCTCTTGTTCTCTTTAAAAGTACCACGGGGAGATGCATGTCTCTCTGCCTCTTGCAAAGTATGACGAGCCCATGTGGGCCTCTTTCGGCCTACTGTAATATCTGTAAGAGCATCAACAGGATCTATTGGATCAACTGGATCAACTGGATCAATAGGTTCAACTGTCTCAATGGGCTCAACTGGCTCCACTTGAACTGTTGAAGGGTAAGGGGGAGAGGACACCATCTCCTACTGCTTCTCACTGTCAATCTCCATGTAAGATCCTCTAGACCTCGTGAAGGATACCTCCTCCTCAAAGGAAACATCCTTGCTCACCTCAATCTGTCTCTAACCTGGGATATAGATCCGATATGCCTTCGAAGATTCACTGTACCCCAAAAATGTACCCTTTCTGCCTGAAGGGTGTAACTTTGTCCTTTTCTCCCTGGGTACATGAATGTACACAGGACACCCAAATATCCCAAAGTGTCCAACCTCAGGCTTCACTACGGTGAAGGTCTCCTCGGGAGTCATGTTCCTCAAAATCTTATGAGGGCTCTTTTTCTGAACATACACTACGGTCATGGATGCCTCTGCCCACAGATACATAGGCAAAATCTGATCATGAATCATAGCTTTAGCTACCTCAACAATAGATCTGTTCTTTCTCTCTGCAACCCCATTCTGCTGAGGGTTGTAAGGAATAGTGTACTCCCTCTTGATCCCTGCCTCAATGCAGAAATCACAGAAACCCTTGGAGGTGTACTCTCCTCCATTATCTGATCTCAATACCTTGATCTTCTTTCTAGTCAGGGTCTCAACCTGTGCCTTGTACTCCTGAAACCTGCCAAGAACTTCTTCAGATTCCTTGGACTTCAAGAAGTAAATCCAAGTCTTCCGAGAGTAGTCATAAACAAAGATGACATAGTATAAGTATCCACTCAAGGAAGCAACTGTGATAGGCCCACACAAATCTGAATGCACCAAGTCCAAGATCCCCTTGGATCTGCTATCACTGCTCGAAAAAGACCCTTTGGCATTTTTTTCAAGAGCACAACCTCTACGAATGCCATCATGCTCTACACGGAGCTCTGGAATACCTATCACCATCTTCCCCAAGGTGGGAAGAGCTCTATAATGCAAATGAGCAAGTCTCCTATGCCATATTTCACTTTGACTGATAGAATCATGCACTAGTGCCTAAATTGGTCGGACTGTCAATCTATACAAACTATCCTCTCGAACACCAATCACACAGGCTAATCCCATACTAGAGTTCTTATGCCATGCAAGAACCTTTCCATCAGAGAAAGCAACCTTGTAGCCTTTTTCCTCCAAGGCTGAAATAGAGACAAGGTTCCTTCTCATTCTTGGTACAAACAGTATATCACTCAAATGAAGCGGGGTACCAGAGTCTAATTGGAAGGAAGTGGCCCCAGCTCCCTTCACAGTGTATCTGGAATCATCACCAAGTACAAAGTGCAACCAAGAGTCTTTTTCTACTAAATCTGTAAGGTGCTCTCTATATCCAGTCATATGTCTGGAAGCACCACTATCAATCAACCAAATATCACTGCTAGTAGGAACCGTAGCTGAGAGGGATGAAATAAAGAAGAACTCCTCATCGTCCTTATTTGCATTCCTTGACTTCTTCTGCAATGGCTCTCTGTCAACATCAACGGTGGAGGCATGCTGCTTTCCTTTCTTCCACAAGGGACAATGTCTGGCATAGTGGCCTAATTATCCTAGTCTTAGGGGGTAACAGATTGAATGGGCCTAATTATCACACTTGGGTGGATCAAATGCTTGCCCTTTTTCTAAGCAAAGGTTTATGGATGTATTTGACAAAACCCCTTCCTGTTGTTGAAGATGACAATTATGACCTCTTTTGTTTGAAGGACGAAGCCCTTGGGTTGATCACTCTATATGTTGAGCCAGATTTGATTCATCATACCAAGGACAAGAAAAGCGTGAAAGAAATCGGGGACACCTTCAGTAGTATCTAGAACTGTGAATACCATTAGGTCAACTGACTTGAAACTGGACTTTCAAATCTCAAGATGGGTGACTTCGACACATTGAGGACTATATTGCAAGGTTTTAAAACCTGTAGTCTGACATCATAACATTAGGAGGAAAGCAAAAATCAGATTTAGAATATGTAAATATTGTTTTGAATAATTTATCTCCTTCATTCGAGTCTTTTGCTATTAATTCTCTAGTATCCCTTTATTGATCAAAGGTGCACAATATATTCCCTTGAGGAAGCTTTCTTTGATCTGATCCAGCAACAAGTTACTTTGAGTAGCATGGGTGAATTACCCCTTCGAGATCAAGCCCATCCAAAGGCTATCTTGGCCCCTCCTAAATCTTCAGTCTGATTGGGGCAAAGGGGAACACTCAAAATCCTCCAAGACGAAATGACTCATATGCAACTACTGTCATAACAAGGTGCATCTCTTCAAGCCTTTCCTTGCTTGTGCATCTCTTCAAGTCTTGCATCCAATACTAATTTAAGTGCATTATGCTGCAGTAGGATTCAATACCTTTCTGAGGGTAAATATCAAACAATGGTATTTTAATATTTGGCCGCACTAGGGTATCATGCTTTTCAGTGGGGTAACTGTAAACAACATTATTAGCTGCACTTTGGCATCATACATATCAATGGTTTACTAGCAAACAATTGCCACTTTCTCTATTAAGTTTTCGTCACTTTATGAGTGATTATGCTCATGATGGGGATGTGGTGCCATAGATTAGTGAGCGTTGACCATGTCAACTTCAATTACATGGATAATGGTGATGAATGCCAACTAGTGCTAATCATGTTAGTTTTGGATGCATGGGAGGAGGTTTAGGGTTGGGAATATTTCATTCCCTCACTTGAGGTTCCTAGTATGATGGATGTGTTGAAATATTGTAACTGCAAAGAGTATTCTATTTATTATTCATTAGATCAATCCCCTTTTGTGGATTGATCATGTTGGCCATTGTAATTGACCAAATCCCCTTTTGTGGATTGGTCAAACCCTAAATGTAATATGCAAATTAAGAAGTCGGTCCCTAGGCAAATTAAAGTGGTTCTAACCACCCAGAAAGAGAAGTCGGCCCTGCCAGTGAAGAGACACCTCCTTTCAACACTTGCCAGTTTGTATAAATAAAGGAAGCTAGCACCTCATTTTTTCACTCACTCATTCGATCATCCAGAGCACAAGTTTGGTAGCTGCAGTTGGAGAAGAAGGAAGAGAGAGAGGTGCATCACTTGGGAGAGGACATTCTCTAGTGTTTGGTTTATTGTCTTGGCATTGTATTGGCTATCTATATTAAGGAAGTTTTTGCTGGGTTTCCCAGGATAAATGATGTGTATCTTGTGATTGTGTTTCTCTTAGTGATCCTATCTATGCTATGGTTATCTAGTAAATTGAAAAGAAACCTAATAATAGCTTAAACTCTAACATGGTATAAGAGCTAAGCTGAAGAGAGCATCTTTCACAGGAAAAAGAAAAACGTCACTGTTGCCGTACAAGAAAGTTAGGGCTTTTTATTGAAGAGGAATTTCAGCCCAAAAGTCATCTATAAAAGTGCGCCCTAGCCCAAGGAACTCTTTGGCACCTTTAGCGCACCTTTTCAGTGGACAGAACTCCTGGAAAGTGAAACCCTAGTTTTTCACCAGTACCAGAAGTACCAGAGAACCAGAGGTACCAGGAAACCAGAAGTACCAGAAAACCAGAAGTACCGAAAAACCAGAAGCACCAGTCTAGAAATCCGTTGGTTAAGTTTGAAGGGGCAAAATTTGGATTTTCTGAAATCTAACCTCACCAGGCTACTCGCCTCAGCCAAGCGCACCTCCTGGTAAATTCAAAATTTAATTCTGAGCATTTTCAATTTTTGGTCATTTTCCTAGCTCCAGGTAAAAGATGTTTGCAAGCACTAAGCTTGTTGACAAGCTAGAAGGTGTGGAAAACTTCCGTGCCTGGAAGTATAGGATTGGACTCATTCTTGAAGAGAATGACCTAGCAAGATTCATTAAAGAGAATGTACTAGAACCCGCCGATGCTGCAGATAAAGGAAAACACCAAAAGGACACAGTTAGGGCCAAAAGAATCATTACAGATTCTATCAAAGATCACTTGATTCCTCAAGTGGCTTCAAAGAAGACTCCAAAAGAAATGTTTTATGCCCTTACCAGATTATATGAAGGAAAGAACATCAATCGGAAGATGAATCTAAGGACTCAACTCAAGAATACAAGGATGTAGAAAGGAGAAACTATTCAGGAATATTTCTCCAGAATATCTCAATTCAAAGAATAGCTAGAAGCAATTGAAGATACTATAGACGAAGACAAACTTATAATGACGGCCCTTAATGGTCTCACAAGACCTTGGGATGCATTCATCCAGACTATCTATGCTAGAAAGGAGAAACTACAATTTGACAGTCATTGGGAAGAATGCATTCAAGAAGAAGCAAGAGTAGCTAACCGAGAAGTTTTGCTATCAAGAGATGAAGATCAAGCCCTAGCTACTCACACTAGAGGAGGAAGAAATAAGTCTTACTTCCAGAAAGAAACTCATAAGGAGTCTCACCCCCAAAACAAATTCATACATAAAGAATCTCAACCAAGGAGATTCCAGAAGCTTCAGAAAGGACAAAGAAGAGAAAAATACTTCTCATCCTACCAATGTTACCATTGTGACAAGATGGGACATATTGCGAAACATTGTCTAGCTAGACGAGAAGAATACAAGAAGAAAATCAAGAGGCACCATGCCCATGCAGTTGAAGATGAAGAGCCACCCACAAAGATGATAAAAGAACAGATTGAAGACTATGTCTTAATCTCTGCCCTCTCAGGATCAGTATCACTTGGTGAGGACACTTGGCTCATTGATAGTGGTGCTTCCAAGCAGATGACAGGTGAAAGAGACATTCTCTCTCGCCTTTCAGAAAAGAAGTTTCCTCAGAAAGTCACACTTGGAGATGATTATCAATACCCTATCAAGGGAGTAGGAGAATCAAATTACAAGCTTGATTCAGGGACCCCAATGAAGATGAAGGACGTACTATATGTACCAGGTTTGACAAAGAACTTACTCTCCATCTCAGCCTTAGAAAAGAAAGGCTTCAGAGTTTCCTTCATAGATGGAGAAGTTCTTATGTGGGCCAAAGGAAAAACCATGAAAGAAGCAATTGTTATTGGAAAAGACGAAGGTGGCTTGTATAAGCTAAAGGGTCACTCAGAAGCAACCATGACCCACTCCATTGAGAATCCATGTGAACTTTGGCATAGAAGATTAGCCCACATCAATTACAAGGCATTACCATACGTAAGCAAGGCAGTCACAGGTCTACCAGAACTCAAGGTTGACCATGAAAGTGTGTGCAATGGATGTGCACAAGGAAAGAACATCAAGAACCCTTTTCCGAAGAAATACAGTAAAGCAGAAGGAGTCCTAGAGCTCATTCACTCAGATGTGTGTGGCCTAATGCCATCATCCTCCATCATTGGGTATGAATACTATGTATCCTTTATTGATGACTATTCTCGTAAAAACTGGGTTTTCTTTTTGAAATCAAAAGATGAAGTGTTCAGTAAATTCAAGGAATTCAAAGCCTTGATAGAGAATCTTTCTGAAAGAAAGATCAAGATACTCAGGTCAGATAATGGAGGAGAATACACATCAAAAGAGTTTGCTAACTTTTGCAGAGATGCCGGGATCAAGAGGGAGCTCATCACTCCCTACAATCCTCAACAAAATGGTGTAGCAAAAAGAAAGAATAGAACTATAATGGAAGCAGTGAGGACCATGATCCATGATCAAGATCTTCCAATGTACTTATGGGCAGAAGTAGCAAAAACAACAGTATATGTACAAAACATATTGTCCCATAGTGCACTTGGGTTCAAGACCCCTGAAGAGATGTTCTCTGGAAAGAAGCCATAAGTAAGCCATCTCAAAATATTTGGCTGCCCAATATTTGTACATATTCCAAAAGAGAAGAGAACCAAGCTGGACCCTTCAGGAAAGAAGGGAATATTTGTTGGGTACTGTGAGGTCTCCAAGGCCTTCAGAGTTTATATACAAGGTTTTCATCATATTGAAATCAACAGGGATGTAACCTTTGATGAAGACGCAGCACTCAAGAAATCAAGAAGATGCCAGCTTGAAGAAGTATATGAAGAGGAACTTGTATCTCCCAGAGCTGCAGAACCAGTGAGGGAAATCATAACTTCCCCTGATGAGGAGATTCTAGAAGATCATGACATAATAGAGTCTCAAGAACCTCCCCAGATGACGATCTCCCACAAGAGAAAGCCAACCTGGGCAAGGGAACTTATTCAAGATGGAGAAAAGTATGGTGCCCCCGAAGGAACCATGAGACAAGTGAAGAAACCTAAGCCATTCTCCAGTTATATGGCTTTGATGTGTGATCTCTTAGAGAAGGAGCCTACCTGCTTTGAAGAAGCCTTTCAGAAGAAAGAATGGGCAGATGCCATGACGGAAGAATACCAATCCATCATAAAGAATGATGTATGAGAAATAGTTCTCAGACCAAAGAGCAAGGATGTGGTATCTTCCAAATGGCTTTTCAAAATAAAACATGTTGCTGATGGAAGTATTGAGAAATATAAAGCAAGGTTTGTTGCTCGTGGCTTTTCTCAAAAGGAAGGCATTGATTATGAAGAGACGTTTGCTCCTGTAGCCAGATACACTTCAATCAGAACCATCAGAGCTCTTGCAGCTAAGATGAAGTGGAAGTTACACCAGATGGACGTGAAAACAACCTTCTTGAATGGTGTCATTGAAGAAGAAGTGTATATAGAACAACCTCAAGTTGAAGACAGGAAGACTCATGTTTGCAAGTTGAAGAAGGCTCTGTACGGATTGAAGCAAGCTCCTAGAGCTTGGTATGGAAGGATTGACAGTTTCCTGACGAGTTTGGGCTTTACCAAGAGTAAAGCTAATTCTAACCTTTACTTCAAGGTTATGAATGATGAGCTTGTTATATTGCTGCTGTATGTGGATGACTTATTCTTAACTCGAGAAGAAAACCTCATCACTGAATGTTAGAAGAAGCTCCCTGCAGAAATTGAGATGAAAGACCTTGGCCTAATGCACTATTTCTTAGGTCTTGAGGTTTGGAAGAGCCCAGAGAAGATCTTCCTTAATCAAGGGAAGCATGCAGTTGAGATACTGAAGAGATTTGATATGTTGGAGTGCAAGTCCATGAATACACCCATGGAAACAAAGTTGAAGCTCCTGGTTGACACTTCGTCAGAATTGATTGATGCTACACTGTACAGACAGATAATTGGATCGTTGATGTATCTAACGAACACCATGCCAGATATATGTTTTGCTGTGAACACCTTGAGTCAGTTTCTGGTAGAGCCCAAACGTGTACACCTGGTTGCTGCAAAACATGTGATGAGGTACCTTAAGGGTACATTAGATTGTGGTCTCAGTTATGATGGAGGTCATGACTTCAGATTGAGTGGATATACTGATTCAGATTGGGCTGGAAGTGTCTCTGACAGAAAGAGCACTTTGGGATGTTGTTTCAGTCTGGGGTCAACCATGATCTATTGGCAGAGTAGGAAGCAATCAAGCATTGCTCTCAGCACGACAGAAGCAGAATACATTGCCGCATGTTCTGCCAGTTGTGAAGCCATATGGCTTCGGAAGTTGTTGACAGGTCTATTCGATCTAGAGATGGAAGAAACCATGATCCTATGTGAAAACCAGAGCTGCATAAAGATGACAGAGAACCCTGTGTTCCATGACAAGTCAAAACACATAGAGATCCGATATCATTACATCTGTGATATGGTGCAGAGGGGAGCCATAAAGCTCTAGTATGTTAGCACAGATGAACAGGTTGTTGATGTGTTGACCAAGCCTCTATCTCGTGTAAAGTTTGAGCACTTTCGAGATAAGCTTGGTGTAGTCTGTAAGGACCTCCCTTGAAAGGGGGAGTAGTGTTGTGTTGCCAGCCTTTTGTTGTGATACCAACCTAGTGCTGAAGATTGCCAGCTTCGTGCCGATGATGTGTTGCCAGCCTCGTGCTGTGATGCCAAATTCGTGCTGATGATGTGTTGCTAGCCTCGTGCTGTGATGCCATCTTCGTGTTGATGATGTGTTGCCAACCTCGTGCTGTGATGCCAACTTCGTGCTGATGATGTGATTCCAGCCTTGTGCTGTGATGCCAGCTTCATGCTGATGATGTGTTGCCAGCCTCGTGTTGTGATGCCAGCTTCGTGCTGATGATGTGTTGCCAGCCTCATGCTGTGATGCCAACTTCGTGCTGATGATATTGTGTAGCCAGCCTCATGCTGTGATGCCAACTTCGTGCTGAAGATTCTCAGCCTAGTTTTGATGTTGATGATGCTCCAACCTTTGTGTTGTGTTGATGATGATATTGACGATGAGAAAAACTTCTGATGATTTATAGATATGCCAGTCAGTGTTTTAGATGCTGTTGATGATGTTTCCCTCTCTCTCTCTCGCTTGATGCTGTTGTAGAATGCCCTTCTTGTTAAGGGGGAGTGTTGAAATATTGTAATTGCAAAGTGTATTCTATTTATTATTGATTTATTATTCATTAGTTCAATCCCCTTTTGTGGATTGATCATGTCGGGCATTGTAATTGACCAAATCCCCTTTTGCGGATTGGTCAAACCCTAAATGTAATATGCAAATTAAGAAGTCGCCCCCCAGGCAAATTAAAGTGGTCTAACCACCTAGAAAGAGAAGTCGGCCCTGCCAGTGAAGAGATACCTCCTTTCAACACTTGCTAGTTTGTATAAATAAAGGAAGCCAACACCTCATTTGTTCACTCACTCATTCGATCATCCAGAGTGCAAGTTTGGTAGCTGCAGTTGGAGAAGAAGGAAGAGAGAGAGGCACATTACTTGGGAGAGGACATTCTCTAGTGTTTGGTTTATTGTCTTGGCTATCTATATTAAGGAAGTTTTTGCTGGGTTTTCTTCCCCATGAGGGTTTCCTAGGATAAATGCTGTGTATCTTGTGATTGTGTTTCTCTCAGTGATCCTATCTATGCTATGGTTATCTAGTAAATTGAAAAGAAACCTAATAATAGCTTAAACTCTAACAGGATGATCACCGATTAACCCCTATTATTTGAGTAGGTTGCATTGCAACTAAACAGTATATTTCTCTATAAAAATGCATATTTATATGAAGTTGTGGTTGCAAGCCATCGGGGAGACTGCTCTGTAACTGTGATTTATTAAGGAAAAGCCAGACATGTTTCTCACATTCCATGCAGACATTTATTTACTTAAATTAGCATTTTAAGTCTTGAAATAGGGAGGGATAAATCATAGACTGATCTATGCATGAGAGATGTTATATGATGCATATGCAATGTGCATCGATGTGAAACCTAACCAACATTTTCTAGAGAATAAACACTGGAAATGTTGTAGAATGAACTGATGTGGAAGAAGCATTTTCAATTACAATCCAAGTTGTATTTGGTTGAACCACCTTTGCTTTGATTGAACTCTTCGATAAAAAACTAAAGACTGTTCGATAATCAGCAATGGGGGGAATGAATTTGAAAAAATCAGCACACACACCCGCCCTCCATAGAAGGTGCCCGTTGAGGAGTTTTTACATAGAAGGGATAGACTGCATCTATTACAGTAGTGAAGATTGTTCAAAATTTTGATGCAACTCTGCTTGAATGAGGGCACTAAAGAGTCACCTGGCAGTTTTATATCTAATGATATATTGGTCCAGAAATTCAAATTAGCCAAGTAGTTTTCTGATATTGGGTGAAATAAGCCTAAAGAATAAGATGGGAAATCAACATCTAGTAGAGGATTAACCTACCAATATGAGAGTTCAACCAATAAATGTTTATGGATGAATAAACTTATAAAGTATCACAGGCAAAACTGTTAGGATAGAGGACCTATATGATGGATAAAAAACCAAAATAGGCAAGAAAGATGTTCATAGTAACATACATGAAGACAGTTGATGAAAGATAGAGTTCAATATAGCAAAGAGAAAGATCAATAGAGATTGGATAGAGTTTCGGTTGTGAAAAGACTAATTAAATAAATAAAGAGAAAAAGCGGCATGTTAACCAAGTTGCTAAGGTTAGTTCAAGTGAACGAGCAATAGTTATTAAAATACACTATAATAATAGGAGGATGTATCGATGAGAGGATGCATCTCTTGATATTTCTGAAAAATTGAAAGATAAAGAATACAGTATGTATTTCAGCGATGAGAATTGAGTTGGAAATACTAAAATAGTACCAAAATGCCTATTAAGATGCTTCTATGTTATTCTTCTTGTTTAATCAACGAGGATGATTTTATGTTATACCAGTCATGCCCCATTTCATGTATGATACTATTTAAAAGTCTTCTATGAATTACATGTGGATGGAATGGACATTTGCAGGGTATAATCTATGTGGATACGTATGTAACCAATTCAGTAAATATGGGTGTATACTTATTAATATAACTTTTTTCTAACTTATCTTTGCCAAATTTCATCCATTGAGAACGTCATTTTCTGGACTCTTGTAGATCATAAAATTAAGGATCTTTCGGACCATATAACTTGTGTTTCTACATTGGCATCCACATATTTTAGCAATAGTATTTTATAATTTTGTTTGTTAATAGTTTTTGTCCAGTCTGATACTTGTGGCATTGGTTTATAGATGATGTGTCTTTTCATCGTTGCTACATTAATTTTGTTAATCTGATATTTTCTAATGTCAAGATATTTCTAAGTGTAGGTCAAGCTGAGGGGAAGGTCTTTAAAATGCGTTGCATGTGGGGATAGGCCAGAGATATCTTATGAAAGTTTCCAGAACTTTGATTATGAAAAATTTACTCAATCTCCAATGTCTGACAAGGTATTTCTCTTTCTTTTTGATATATTTTTTATATCTCTATTTGGGTACGGTTTTGATTATTGGTACTTTCTTTTCGGTCTCAAAATACATGCATGGTTGCAACTCAATGATTCATCATGTGATGCATTTTCTTAAAAAACGACTTGAAGTATTGTTAACCCACTTGTGCAATTGGAGGGTTAAGATCCAACGAGATTCTATTGCACTGGTCTCATTTCAAATGTGATGCACGATACAAGTTCTGTGATTCCCTCATACAACTACAAAACTAGATCGACACTATCAGAGTGCAGCGGCTATGGAAGTAGCGTACTTATGTATTCACTATATGCAGATGCTATTGAACTAAATGTGATAGAATTGATAATGTAAACAATAGGAAGCATAAGGAAAGGAATATAAGCTAACTCTTTATTGAATAATATGCCAATTCGGCCCGTGGATTACAATTTAGAGGTCTTAGTCTCTCCACAATTCATACTTTTCAGACAAGCATTATCAAACTGCCAAACAGTCTCAGACTTCCCTGAGCACGAGTTGGTATTCTCTCTCTTCTTCTTAGTTGCAGATTTGTTGGAGTTGGACCTTCTCTTCTCCTGTTGCAGATTGTTGTGACTGAACTCTCTTCTATTCATTCACTAGATTTATAACTTACTTTAGATTGTTCAGTTMAMGAGGTAGTCCAACAGTCTTTGTAATGCTTCACCTCTTCCTTAGCTGTCTCTACRAATTCCCAGGGGTAGCGTGTGGTCAATCTCCCTTTGATTGACCCAATTAACTCTTATGCATGTCTTTTAGCAATTCTGTAGCAGCGTGTCAATTCTGTAGCAGTCCTGTAGCATGTGTCAATTATATAGTAGCGCGTCAATTCTGTAGCACACGTCAATTTGGTTGCAATGGTAACCTATTTATTCCTCCTACAAAGCAAATTAACTAAACAACAGGAAATGCAGATCGGAAGCAAATATTTTGATGTTGATTGCACGAACCCAAAGATGCTCCTGCATTAGACACCCTTGGTAAGAAAACATGAGCATCCAACTCATGTGGACTGAATTGTGGACCCTTCGAGTCATGTAGGCCACTGAAGGTGATCCAATTCCTCCTCTGCAATCCATGATGCATCCTCCAAAATTCTATTCCTCCATTTGACTAAATATTCAAATTGATCCTGAACTCAATGCTTCCCGTTAACTCTTTTTGCCAATATTTCTTCAATTTCTTCAATGGGCTTGATTGGTATCTTTCGTTTCCATTCTTGCATGGTTCCTGCTTCACCATCCTCTTCTTCTCCATGAGACTCATATAAGTTAAAAATATTAAATATTGGYGAAATGTTAAAGGCCTCTGACAAATCCAGCTTTAGGAGTTATTAGATATTTTTCTCAAAATCTTACATGGACCAATTTCTTGTACTTGAGTTTGTTGTACATTCCTCTGGGAAATCTATCCTTCCTCAAATGCGCCATCACTCTATCGCCCTCGTCAAAAACCTTCAACTTCCTATGCAAATCTGCCTTCTACTTATCGCTAGCATTAGTATGTTGTAACTTCTTTCTGACCTACTCATGAATGTCATGTATGCTTTTTGCAAATCTGTTTGCATCAACACTCCTGTCCTTGACTTTTGGCAAGTTAACCAAGTCTACAACATCCTTTGGGGACCTTCCATACACTACCTGAAATGAACTTTTTCCCATGGATCTATTCATTGAACTGTTGTAAACTAATTCAGCTTGAGCTACAACCAAATCGCATTGACCCAGTTTGTCTCCAATCAAACTTTTCAAGAAGTTTCCTAGACTCCAGTTCACTATCTCTGTCTGACCATCTGTCTGTAGATTATACGTTGACCTGTACTAAAACCTGGAACCCATCTTCTTCAAAAGAGTCCTTGCTCTAAAAATGTCCAAGAAATCAAGTATCTCTATCTAAAGTGATAATCCTAGGCAGCCCATGCAACCTTACAATTTCCTGGAAAAATAACAGAGTCACATGTGTAGTATCACTGGT
>JASDQU010185874.1:0-20674 GCA_032191745.1 Picea mariana | reverse complement strand
TAAACACTGCCACGTGTCATTCTGATTCGTTACCCACATGTGCCTCAATTGCTTGAATCAGTCTGACACTTGTCACTCCTTGGTTGTGCCACGTGTCCCTAGCTGACGTGGACTTAGATCGACGGTCTATATCGCATGTTGATCTGACGGCTATTATTCTTTCGGGAAATTTGAATAAGATCCTACGGTCACTGACTCTTCTCCTCTCGATTATTACTGCGTTGTTATTCAATGTTGTTTTCATCACTGCGACCACACGTTCTTGCCATCAATGACAAGTATATGCTGATTTTCTTTCTGATAACTAAAATTGCCAACAATGTATGCATATTTTCCACCCTTTATCTATTTTCATTGTAGTCACAATTTGTGCATAAGATTTAGTCTCTCGAGAAAGATCCAAATCCTTTTGCTATGCAAACGTTGTGCAGATCTCCCTCAATACGCAAACCTTGTTGCTCATTTTTTGTTGTGCATCCCCTAAATCACCTTTTTCACTGTGCGAAAACCTTTTTAGCTCGTTGTTTACGCTAGTCTATCCCTTGAATAGTTCACCTCTTATACAACACAGGTTTGTTACTCTTATTCAAGCTAAACCCTAGCAATGCTAGTTTGTTGTGCAAGCTTGCCTGTTGAGTTTCAAAATATATTCGCCTTGAACAATTTCAAATTTACTTTGCAAAGATGACATCATAGGAAAAGAAGAAATATAAGGGAGGAAATGTGTTGAGATATGAACCCCAAGATCTGACTCTGGTAAAATCAGACACTGCATACAGGGTGTCGTTTGAGTAGGTTGGGTGTATGAGATTTTATGAAAGAATACAGGGGTATAATGTGCAATTGACCAAGGAATTCACCCTAAACTTTAATGGTGTAAATACAATCATTGTAGGGGTCACCTTTCCAGTATCAGAAGAGACCATACCAGTTGCCACATAGATTCCCATACAAGGAGAGAAATGGTTTAAAGGTATGCCCTTGGAGCTTATGTTTTAAATTGATTTCCTCAAACCTCGGTATAGAAAGTAGAAAATTGGTGCCACTATTCGTAGGGAGTATGTTTTGGAACCCTATGAGAAGATGTTGAGAGTAACCCGAAGGTATTTTACTTGTGAGGGTAGGTTTAACATGGTATATCAGTACCAGATAAGGATCCTCATGCATTTCATAGGGAAAATTCCCTTAAACTTACCCTTTTACCTGTATAGAAGCCTAGGAAAAATGGTATACAAAGTCCAAGCCACAGTTGACCAGCTTAAGAGTAGCTTGTTCCATTTATCCTTGGTAAATTTGTTAGTGGTTGAGGATATTAGAAAACTCAATAGGGATTGGGACTCTTTCTTAGCATAAAAAAATATCCCCTAGACCCCAAAGGAGATACCCCTATTTGTGTTGAATGAATGGCCACTAATAGTTCAAGTCATGAAAGAAGAGATGTCGTAGAACATGGAAAGAGAAAAGGAAAAGAGGCTGAGGGATATTCACCAAGAAATCCAATTCTGAATAAAGGTAGGAGACTATTATTCATTGATGAGCCCAAGGAGACAAAGACTCCCAAAAAACTAGTCACAAGTTCATCTGCTAGGAGGCTTCTCATACCCACAGTGAAGATAGAGTTTGTTGAGGATGAAACTCAGGAGATGGATGAAGAAAAATTTAAATGAGGAGAGAAAGAGTCGAAGTTTATGGGAATGCAACAACATCTCAGAGAGGCTCAGCATATGATAGCTTATTTTTTCCAAGAAAATATAGAATTAAAGAGGAATCTAGTAGAGGAATCTAGTAGAGAAAGCTCTGGAGGCACAAACACCACATGTAAAGACATATCCTAAAAGTGAAACATCCAAGGGAAAGAGAATTTTGCAAAACCCTTAGACCACAGTTGTAGCCAAGACCATAGCACCTCTAACAATATTCTCATCTAGAAAGAATATTCCATAGATATAGGGCAAGCTAGAAGCAAGTGAAAAACCTCCTACTTCACCCACAGAAGGAGAAAAGAAAAAAGATGGATTAATAAGAAGTTAAGGAAAGCTGAAGATCAAATCATTCATCTCATGGAAGAAAAGAGGATATCATATGATAGATCCATGAAACACTTTAAAGAATGCAAATTAGCCAAAGAAAATGTATGTGCAACCCTTTCCAATGCCCTGTCAAAATTGAAAAGAAATCCATCGTTGTTCAGAAAAGTGGGAAATTTGAAGGTAAAAACCTTAACACTAAGGAAGGAAAACATGCATCTTAAACAAAGGTTGCAATTAAATGATGAATCCTGAAGAAGACTAGAACTACTTACAAAAGTGGTCGAGATATGATTGAAGAAACTTCACATTTTTGTATTTTTGGGTATGTGACCATCTCAAATTTTGTTCATGTCATAATAGCTATGGAAAACATGCAATTTGATATTGGAGAAAGGTTTCACAAGATGACATTGTAAGCATTCCCTGCACACAAAATTGTTTTTGACTGGTAAATTGTCATACACAACACTTGCATAGTGAGGCCTCGCTACGCAAATGTTGTAGGCACACATGATTTGCAAGAAAAGTGGGAGATGATTGGAATATGAGTGTTGAAACAAATATCATCCCCCCAGTCACTTGTTTCCACCTGGATCTACATGAATTTCAACAAAATGATTTTTCTATGCAAATGTTGTAGGTAGCACTTGCGCGACAGAAATTCAAGTTCGTTACGCAAAGGTGGAAGATTTGTCCAGCAATGAATAAGATGACTTGAGATGATTTCCAGGGAACCTGATGACTCGTCAACAGTAAGATATTCACAATGTACTCAAATCTATGATTCTATAAAATATTTTTGTTTTGCATTAAAGATGGTCAAACAAATTCACTATTTTTAGTAAAGATTGTTTAGGAGTCGTTCTCTTCCAATGTAACGAGATCCACCATTGTAGGAAGCAGTAGTTCGACTCCTAGTAGCCTAGTGTGGCAATAGGATTCTATATATTTGATCATTTTGATGTAAAGAAGGGTGAGTTGGAAGAAGTATAGACATTTTGATCCTCATTGTAATTTTTCTAAATCTAAAAGAAATACAAATGCAGAAGTCCTTAACTTTTTATGAAAAAGATTCTAATGGTGGTGATCTAAAGATTGTACTTTTATATTTATATGTACTTCTTGTATCCTTACTTTCATCTTAAATTTTCTTCTATTTAAATTGGATAATTAAGGGTCTACAATTCATCTAATGGTTTTCTAGACTTAAATGATTTAAACTTTGTTTATCTTCTTAACCAGGTCAGAATCCATCTTTCATGGTGCTTTTATTCTGTTATGTTTTTCTTTTCCTCTTTCACACTACATAATCAAACTCAAAAATCAAATTTCATCGCCTTATTTATCCTTTGTTCCTATGGGAAGTTCTACCTACCAATCATTGTTTTATTTTGTTTTCAGGGGTTGACTCCATAGCCCAAGAGAAATTATAACTCCTTGCCAGCAAACCTTGAAACAAATACCTCAATCATCTAAACCTAGCCATCAATTCAAAAACAATCTATCTATGAGAGATCTAGTCTCAGATAGAGTCCTCTCTAGATTGGAAGGGCTAGCTTCCAATCTTAAAGTTGGTTTGTAGGTTACCTTTGTAGATTTTTTCTTCAGCCCAACAATTTACTCGGTGATAACACTTCCTTGGCTCTTTCATTAGCTTCCAACCAATTTTTAGGGTGAACCATTAAGACCTAGGCACATATTTCATCCTTGAGTCCATTATTAAAGAATTCCCTGAAGAAGTCATCTAACATGCCCTATGTTTTGGAAGCCAAGTGCTCAAAGGTAGATATAAAGTATTCCACTATGCTAGAATATTTCAATTTCGCCAAATGACTTAAATGGTGGGCATCAGTGTTAAAGCGTTCATAAATCTATCCAGTAAACTGTGTCCAAGAAACATACCCTTGGCATGCATTTTTACACCATTTCCACCATTGGTAGTGTTCAGGATCCAGATAGACGACGCCATAATGAATTTTGGCCAACTCATCAGTAATTCCATTTAAGCATAAATAATTTTTCATTTTAGTGACCCATCCTATGGGATCTGAGACATCAAATTTGTTCACTTCAACTCTAAGAAGATGAGGGTCATGATGAAAGGAGATCGCATTAAATGACATAGTATGGGAGGATTCCATACCTTTATAGTGTGAAGGTGGGTCAAAGGAGGGAGAGCCCTTAGATTGTTTCAACAATCACTTGAAAGTGGAGTGGATAGAGTCAAATTCACTCTTAGCTTCAACCTTGAAGGGTTCAAATTTGGAATTGGCAGAAACAATTTCAAAAGTAATTCTCTAGATGGTCTAGTCGATGTGCAATTTGGATACAAATTTCATGTTAAAGAGTTTTTGGGTGTGAGTGGCGACCATTTGGGAATGGGGGGCGTCAAGGAAGGGGAGTGGATCCATGAAAAAAAAATGATAAGTGATATATACCTCTTTGATCAGGGTGCAAATACAAATTCCATGGGATAGGTGGAAAATAAGGGTGTTTGGATGGGTGGGTGGGTCCACAAAGAAACATTAGAAGTTATAGGTACCATGATGATTAGAGAAGAGAGAGGAATCCAATGGGATATATTGCAAATAAGGGTGCTTCTGGGACCACTATTTTTTTCTATTTTTTTTACTCTTACAAAGTTATACTCTAGATTGAAGAATACTCTAGTGATGAAAGGAACAAATTGTTAAAAGGGACATTTGTGTTGGAATTTCACAACCGGGATGTAGAAGGCATGGATACGTAGAAACATCTCCATTATGTTTATGTTCTATGTTGTTTTGTTCCCAAGGGTTAGGGTTTTAGGGTTCCTACAGACAATGTCTTGGCCTGTGCTATAACTCTCTAATATATATGTGGGGTTGAAAAATATTACTTCATCCCAATATCTCATGACACCAACTAAGGATGCTCAATCGTAGCCTTAGTCATACTACCTGATTAGCCAGGTACTAGAGAGTATCTTCCCGAGTGTTGTTCTAAGTAGAAATATATAAATCAGGCAGTCGGTCATATGATATAGATATTTTTTCAAGAGACCTATGAGACTCCTGGTATACCTGATGGTATGTGATAGTGATGTCCATGTATAGATTTTGTTGATGCGATACTACTTGAAAGGGTACCAATCATGGTTACAAAGGTTTCCAACAAGGTAAAATGCTTTTTTTGAGTAACCATGTGTAACCATCTGTATTTCCTATGTCTAGTCTTCCCCAACCGTAGTTTTACCTGTTGAATGACAAATATTTCTTCTTTAAAGGTGTCAGCAGTACACATCTCTACCCTAGAAAAAAAATCCCATAATTTGTGCAGAGCAAAGTGTGCACAAACATAAATATTGGAGCAAATACCAATAGAGAAACAAAATATAGAGAAACACAACACCAAACATTATAATTTTATTGATGGAAAGCCAATTTCACTTGACTCCTTGTGGGGGAAAGCTCTAGTAGAGCAGATATCTATTACAATAATTATCAAGACAAGACTTTCTCATTTCTTCTTCTCCTATTTATACAAATGCAATCTTCCATAGAACATTCTAGAGGAAGATCTTTCTAGAAGAAAAATATTCTATTAAGTCTTCTTACATTAGAATTGTTCACATTATTATATAGGCCTTATTTACTAATGTTGGTATTTATTACACAGAACATATACTATTCTACTTATGTGAGGGGTTAGGGAGGTTAGGTCCCTAACATATTTCATTTTACTATTATATTTTAATTTGTATCCAATAATGATAGATAAGTCATGTTAAGCCCTTAAACACAACTCCATGCAAATATTTAGATATTAAGTATTTGTTTTATATTGTTATATTAGTATTGTGGACTATACCGTGTAAATGTAATTGTACCATTGGTCTAATATATATATAGCAAGGAGGCCAAGTTTTATGATCATCTCATCTTGTACATTTCTTCTAATATGAAAGGATATTGTCCCCTTGAAGAGGCTTCGCAATCATTATTCTTTCTTTATCAAGACATGGAGCTACTTCTTTCCCTTTTTTTATGTTGTTTATGTCATTGGTGCATAACAACTCATCCATATTGAACTTAGGCATGAGAAATACACATCTCCTCAAATTGAATTATAAAATGATTTAACTTATCTTGATGTAATAACATCTATTGGAAATTTCAACTTGTACTAGAATCTAATGCCTTACCTAGGTTATATGTTGTAAAGTTTTTAATACAAAAATGGTTTATAGTGGGATTCACTAGAGTGGCTCTCACTATAAACCCATGCTAGTACGAAAATCTTGCAAGGAAACTAGCTAGGAAACTTATGACTTAGGATGGTCTAGATCATTTGAAGACACACCCTTGGGAGTCCTACACATGTGGGATTCTTACCCTTATATACTCATCATAATGGGCCAAATGGACTCCGTGAAAATTGAACAAAACTGGGAAAAGTGTGAAACCTACCTCCCCACCATTCTGACTACTATGCTTTGTCCAGGTTCTATGTTGTCATCACCCCAAGTTGTATCATGTGAATGAAATACAAATGCATTTATTAGTGTGTGCTAGTGAATAGAGGTACATGACATGGAGTTATTCCCTTAAGCATGAGCCAACCCATCCATCCCACCTCCTAAAATAACTTTCTTTGATTTTTTTTGTCTTTTCATCCTAAACAATTACTTTCCTTTTTGTGTATTTTTAAAGACTAGTGGTGCATGGATGCACTTATGGCTATATAAAAAAACAAGTAATTTTCATTTCTACATATACATTATTTCTATTTTTTTTTCTTTCTAATTAGATGCTACTCCAACAAACTCCCTTAGTGATTTATGTAGAATATATCTAGTTCAAGGGAACTTATAATATTAATTGTCTTTCTCTTCTTATTCGAAACTATAAGTCTAGTTTTGTCCAATCCAAGTGTTGGGATCCCACCCTAACTCCCCTAGTTAGATGATTAAGTTATTATTTTATGTATTGGGTGTAAATGTGTTGAACCTGCACAGAATAGATCTATCTATAAAATAACACACACATTTGCAGAGAGAAATTGAGAAAGAATAAGAAGAAGAGAAAGAAGGGAAGAATTCTCATTAGCCATAATGAATAATTTACACATGATATACTCAGTATAACTCAATGAATGCACACTAGAGGAGAACCAATGAACCATAGTGGTGGTATAGAGTGATCTAGACACACACCAACAATTACTGGAGTGAATTTCCACCTAGTCTAGTCTCTCAAGCAGTTACGAGAGTGAATTGCCACCTAGCTGAGTTAACTAGTCAACTAGTGTTCAGTGAACTGAATGAACAAAGAGTAGTGAGGATTAGATCAAGGAATCAAGGGTAATGCACCAGTATGGTGATGATCCCAAGGCAGGTTCTCGCTATCATGGTGATGATCCCAATGTTGCATGGTGACAAAACCAATGCAACATTTAAACTCAACTCAACTAGTCAAACAAAAGTGTCAACTGAAAGAGAATATTCTTCAGATGGAATATTCTCCCCTAAAATATAGGAGACTGGATAATGACTAATTATGAATAATAAACAAAGAAAAACCTTATGAAAAATAGATCCTAGGTGTGTGTGAAGTAACTCCAACACCCCCCTGAACATCACTATGGTGAAAATAAAGAATGGGTCTCGGCAACGAGGCCATGTTAGGTACCCAAATACAAAAGATACACTGAAAATAAAGTGAGGAAAGAGGGAAAACCTCATGGAAAAAAAAAACCCCTCAAGTTACAATGTATGTAAAAAGAAGCACTACAATTGCTAGGCAACTGTGTCCTTCACTCCAAGACAACTTTGCGAAGAACAAAACTTCTACTCAATGAAGGTCTTGGTGAAGATGGTTTTTTTCTGTTCTACAAAAGGAAAAAATTGTATGTCGATGATCCCCTTATATACTAAGTCCCGAATGTAGTGCATGTGGATCTCGATGTGCTTCGTCCGCTGCCTCTAAACTAGATCTCTGCAAAAATTCAGAGTGC
Source organism: Picea mariana (assembly GCA_032191745.1). Taxonomy (NCBI): domain Eukaryota; kingdom Viridiplantae; phylum Streptophyta; class Pinopsida; order Pinales; family Pinaceae; genus Picea; species Picea mariana. Next base: position 12,650 of record JASDQU010185874.1, on the reverse strand, counting down.
TCTAGTTGTCACACCAGATGATGATCGGCCAATGAAACAGAATGCCTAACTCAATAAAAAAATGTTGTAGCCACATAGCCTGAATGGCTATGTTAACTACCCCTTTGTACTCTTCCTCGGATGAAGATATAGTAATGAAGGCTTGCTTCTTTCTCCACCAATAGATAGGCTCGGAACCAAGACTAACTAAGTAACCAAATGTGGACTCGTGATCAGTGTTATCGCCAGCCCAGTCGGAATCAGTAAACCCAATGAGATATAATGTAGAGTCTATTGCATAATGAATCCAAAAGGTGATGGTGACATGTATGTAGTCAAAGGATATTCTTTGCAACCTTCCAATGTATCTCATGTGGCTTCTGCATGAACCTGGAAACTACACCAACTACATAAGAGAGTTCTGGTCTAGAGTGTGTGATATACAACAAGCTCCCCATTAGCTATTTGTACAGTGTGTTTTCAACCAATGGAGTCTCCCCTCCATCCTCAAGTTTGAGTCCTGATAGGAAAGGAGTCGAAGCAGACTTGCAGTCTGTCATGTGAAATATCTCAAGAAGATCTCGTGCATACTTGGCCTATGACAATTTGATGCCTAATGCATCCTCACTGATATCGAGTACAAGGAAGAAGTGTAGTTGACCCATGTCCATCATCAAAAACCTGCCATGTAGAATCATCTTGACTGCAACAATCGTTGAATTCGAGCAACCGGTGACCAACAAATCATCAACATACAAAACTAAGAGTAGAAGTGAATTATTCATCTTGACATTGTAGACATTCATGTCTGATTTACAATGTACATTTTTTTGTGACAACAGGTAGGAGTACATCATGGAATACCATGCCATCGGAGCCTACTTGAGGCCATAAAGGAACTTCTTCAGTCGACAGACCAAAGATGAGTCCTGCATAAATTCCTAGCGTTGCTCCATGTATATCTCCTCAAAGAGATCATCATGAAGAAATGAAATATTCACGTCCATATGAGGGACTTCCCATCCCTTAGATGTCGCAATGGAAGGTGCCAATTATATGGAATCCATCTTCGCTACTGCAACGAAATTCTCATCATAGTCAATAGAATGAACCTGCTAAAAACCTTTGGAAACAATCCCAGCTGTGTATATTCTTATATTTCCATCCGTTGTGCTCTTGGCCTTGTAGACCCATCTGCATTTGACAAGTTTCTTCCCAGAAGGAAGGGGATCTAGATCCCAATTCTAGCTCTCAAGGAGGGATTTGTACTCCTCCTGCATGGTAGATTCCCAAAAGGGATTTCTAGCAGCCTCACCATAAGACTGTGGATTTGAAGATTGAACAAAGAAAATATGCCTAGAGGGCAATGGTTCAGTGGAAGTGAGTACAATAGGAGGCTCGTCGAAATCAAATCAAGTCTTCCTAGTATCGGATGGATCACCAACAAGATCCCCTACATATTGAAGAGTAGTTTGTGCCCACTTGGGCCTCTGTTCTGGCTTTGCAACTGCATCTGGATGATCTGACTCTGCATATGGCCATATTGACTCTGAATAAGAATCATATTAGTCCTATGAATCGGAACTCTCATATGAAGAAGAGTCAGCATGTGCATTCTCCTCATTTTGGACAGGTGAAAGAATGAAGGTGTTTGCATGCAACTACTAAGGTGCATGCGAGACACTTTCCTCAAATTGGACACTTCACTCAATGATGATCTGGTCTGAGGAAAGATCACAATCCCATATCCCTTCACACCGTCGGGGTATCCAAAAAAAATACACTCTGTTCTCTATGGATCAAGTGCCTTCCTCTTTTCAGAGGAAATCGAGGCCCATGCACGTGAACCGAAAATGTGAAAGTGGGTCACTTTTGGTTTGAGGCCGCTCCAAGCCTCATAGGGGGTCTTATCCTTGACATATATATGGGGAGATCTATTTTGTATAAATATGTTTCATAATTAAGTTCTTTGGCCCATAGTCTCTGTGGTAGTGACTTTGCATGCAGCATGCAAGATGCCATCTCCTTTAGAGATCTGTTTTTCCACTCAACAACTTTGTTTTGCTGCGGAGTATAGGGAACTGTGTGCTACAACTAAATCCCTACCTCATGGAAAATATTACATATCTCATGATTTACATATTCTCCCCCATTATCAGTTCATAGAACTTTGATCTTCTTTCCATACTGTGTCTCAACCAAGGCTTTGAAATCTTTGAGGTGTTAAAAGACCTCAAATTTTTGTGTGAGAAAGTAGATCCTTGTAAAACGTGAGAAATCATCACCAATAATGAGAATCAAAACTCGCTTTGATGATGGATGGATGTGGAAAATGACCCATTAGTTCACTGTGGATCAGATCTAAAGGCGCATAAGCTCTCTGAGACTTTCCTTTGTTGAATTTCTCTTGAGGTTGTTTTCTGAGAACACATCCCTCATATACTCCCTTGGAAAAATGGATGTCTGGCAAAACATCAACCAATATTTTCTTGTTAATATGTTTCATGTATCTGAAATTTAAATGTCCAAACCCTTCGTGTCGTATCCTACTACTTTCATCAGCATGAGTAAGCAGTAGAGATGAATCAGGTTCAATGAATTCAGAAAATGTATACAATCTAGATTGATGATTTATCTAACCGGTAGCAACCCTCGAGTTGGTTTGCATGTCATAGATGTCCACAAAATTTGGTGTGAATATGACTTTCTTTCTGGTGCAATACTTATTCATCTGATACACGGAGAAAAGGTTGACAAAAGGTTTGGGAACGTGCAGCACATTCTCGAAGATTCCGTTGGTGAGTTCAATCCTTCCTTTGCCAGTGACTTCGATAGAAGAGTTTTCCCCCATTAGAATTGCAGGACCTTTGGATGCATCCAAAGAAGAATATATTTCTTTTGAGGCATCCATGTGATGTGTTTCTCATGAATCTATGATCCAAGCATCAGGAGAGGAGTTGATGCAAATCAAGGCATGGATAGAATTGTCTTTCTTGGAATTCAGATCTTTTGGCTTCTTCTTATTGGCACCCTCGGGGATGCGATATCCAAGGTTGTTTTGTTGAAGTATTTGAGACATTAGATATATTTTATTTTTCATGCATGCAAATTCTGGATGGAATCCTTTCTGATAGTACGAGCATTTCTCCCCTTTTCTTCCCTTTTCCCCTTTGGATCTGGAGGCATCGGTGAAGGGTTTTGTGTACTCTTCCTTCTTTGAATGTGCATTATCTTAACATTTATGTTTATCTTTAGATTTATGATATTTTTGGTTTCCATTATGCACAGTGAGTGCATGTGCCCTTGGGCCTTTGATTGCTCCCATGTTGATGAGATTGGTTTTCTCTTATGTCTGGGATTCGATAAAGTCCTCAAGAGAAGGAATCTTCCAAGTGGCTCTGAAGGAAAATATGATAGAACGGAATGTGGATACGAATACAGAGAATTCAGGACCAATCTTGCAGAGAATGGTGAGAACCATTTGTTTCTCCTCCTTCAATTTATCAACCCCGCAAGCTTTGAGTTGCGATAGTAAATCCTTGAATTTTCTAAAGAAATCTTTGATATTGTCAAAGCTTTTTGGATCCAATGTGAGAAGATGCACCTCTAGCGTGTGTCCCCTCATCTCATCTTGTTTTCCAAAGAGAACTTCCAATGTGGTCCAGGCTTCATTAGGAGTCTTACAGGAAGATATGTGAACAAGAAGATCGGGAGAAATAAGACTGCAAATTGTTCTGAGGTCCTCATCCATGCGATTTAAGTACTTGGATTTTTCTATGGCTGATGTTGGTTTTGTATATGTATTCAAGGTTAACCTGTAAAAACCTCTGGTTCATATATGTATGGCTATTTTCTCCTTCCATGCAAAATAGTTGTAAGGTTTAAGAAAGAATTCTTTTTGGAAATCCATCTTTCTGCTGTCTTCAATATTTTGTACCTGCAAAACATTTTGTAACTATCCCTTTGTTAATTTAACTAGTCAAATAGTCTTCGGTTAATTGACTAAACAGAGAGTATTGATGAGTAGATTAAGGAATCAAGGGTAATGCACTAGTCTGGTGATGATCCCAAGGCAAGTGCACATTATCATGGTGATGATCCCAATGTTTCATGGTGACAAAACCAATGCAACATCTAAACTCAACTCAACTAGTCAAAATGCAGTGTCAAATGAAAGAGAATATTCTTCAAATGGAATATTCTCCCATAAAATATAGGAGATTAGATAATGGCTAATTATGACTAATAAAGAAAGAAAAACCTTAGGAAAAAACAAATCCTAGGTGTGTGTGAAGTAACTCCAACATTGGGGCCATATCTATTAAATAAAGCCCACTAGGTAGAAGAGTGTGAAATAAATAAATGTATGTTGGCCACATTATTCCACTAGTGATCTAGATTATATTGAGAACGTCATGGAGACAGAGATATAACAAGGAAATAAATTAATATATTGCAAGAAATAAATTAATAAAATTAAAATCATATTCTATTGATGACTATCTAGAATACAAAAGACTGTGAAATGAAATGCTCACAAGCTATCTAGAATGGTGGCATCTTATCCATGAAGAGTGAAATGTGTCAGCTATGCTCATTCGCAAGACATGGATTACAAGGTGGAAGAAAAGTATTTTTAACATAAAGAATCAATGATAAAATCCTATACATCCAAAACCCTAACCCTAGAATATGAAACGTGAAAAGGTTTAAGGGCCCTAATGTGGTCAGTTGATATGCCAACTTCTCGAGGGCACAAATTTTTCATACGATCTTTGTTTGGGGTGATCGATACCCCTTCAGATAGGTCTATTTGAGAAGTATACACTTCATCAACATATAATATATGTTTGGCTACATGTTAGGTGCTTTTGCACCCAAAAAATATCATTTAGGGCCTCAAAACAACCCCAGACGTTTGGGACCCGAAAAAATAATAGAAAAAATGAGAAGATGTGGAACCATTAAGAATTAGTGGAAAAGGTGAGTGGCCACTTGTATCCACATGGATCAATCCTCCCCCATTAAGAATAAATGGTCTCCATTGCGTCAAGTTCCTCCATCTGATGGGGAAACGTTTGTTGAATCTGACTCCTCGAAAGCCACTTTCCCTGGTGAAGAAGTTTCCCTACTTTGACGACATGATATAGTTGGATGTTATTCTGGAAGGTGTCGTTCCTATTGGTGAACATGATTCGATAAATTGTTTCCTATTTAATGTATTCAAGATTGTAATATCCTCAAATTTTAGAAAATTAAATTCTAAGTTGAATTTTGAAATAATTTTTTGTTTTTGGAAAATTTGGATTCATAAATTATTTTCCATTTATGGCAAATCCGAATTTGGAATTTTGGATTATGTAATTAATTATTTGATGATTATTGGGAAAATATTTGTCTTTCCCAACTTTCCTCTTTTATTGAACACATGTATGAGACAAACTTTTAATAAATTTAATGCTGGAAGACAAATGCAACAAGTAGGTTAAAAATATCTGACCATGACTCCATGAGTGGGGAACAAGTTTGAGTTACCCCAGGGATGATTTTTACAAGTGGAAGAAGTTAAATTTGACCACTAGAAGCCCCTAAAAATCAAGGATTTGTAAAGTTGTGAATTTCCCCAAGGAGGGAAAGGAATGGAAAGACCTAGGCACAAGAATATAGACAAGATATGTGGGAGGCAGGATGTTGTTTAGTATGTTGGAGAATTGATAATTATTTGTTTTTATGAGCACTTGTAGTGTGAGGCAAGGAATATTATGATCTGTTGATGGTGACTATAGCTAAGGAGGATAATTTAGTTCTCCCTTATGGACTCATGGTCAAGATAGGGGTGATCAAGACAAGTGATTGTGGTTGTTCTATTCTACAATTAGGTGGAACGTGGTTGTTCCATTTGTTTTCCAACATCATTTTTTTCAGATATGTATTTCAGCTATGTATTTAAATTTGGTACTATGCTAATGATGTTCTAGTATTATACAATTGTTTCCATATCTTTGTTATTGCATTTATAAACAAATATGTTTGAAAGAAATGTATATCCATATTAGTGGATATGGTTGCCACTATGTAAAGCAGTTGTGGTAGTATGTTATTAACAAAGTAGTATATATATATAAACACAACTAGTTTATCATTTCTATTGTTATGTCGAATACAAGAATAACATGACTAACACATGTTTTATCAAATATGAAAGGAAGACATTTGATACAACAGAGTACAGATCTCGTGACAAAAAAAATGATATACATCTTTATTACCATCAATATATCAAAGGATCAAAATGTTACCATTTTTTATTTCCTTGAATACCCGAACTCCCTATTTAGACAAAACAAAAACTTAAAGAACTACATAAGTTTGTCTGCGAATACTCGCAAGGACTGGTGGAACCCAAATACATTTTGTGGGCAGGCCACATACTTTTCCAAGTGCAAGGGGTGCCTCCCAAACCTATAACAAAGATATAAATGATTTTAGTAACTTAATAATGTACAAAATTATTAAATATGCATCACATAAAGAATTAAAATTTACTTAACTTGGGTTTTGATGCTGATATGGAGCATCCTTGTGGAATTGTGAAGACATCAATCGAAGAACGAGAAGGTGAGAGGTTGCATTATTCACCCGATGGGTTCCCTCACAAGACAAAAGGGGCCCATCATCAGTCTATATAATTGAGAAATTATAAGTAATAAAACATAAGCAAATCTTTCAATTGAGAACAATAATCTTGATAACCTGTAGGTTACAAGTTTGATAAAGTAAAAGATTGGCAACATAAAAGGAATACCCAGAGAAATGAGATATAATAACCAACAAAAATTACTTTCAAGAAGAGTAATTAAAGTCCTTAAAAAGGGCTGAAGTACTTTGAAAACAATCATTTTAAAATGGAGCTACTTTATGCACATACAATATTAATACTTACAACAAGGGAAACAATAAGTACAAAACTATGGACAGAGAATTACCATTTTGCAAATTGGAATTTTATACCAATTATACAATTAAGGAAATTAAATTTGTAAATACCACAACAACACTTGGGAGGTGATCCAAGTATGTAAAGGATTCATTAAGGACCAAAATCATTATTTAAAAATAAATTCAAAATTAAGTCTAGTTTTAAACAAACAAGAGAATCATGTAGGTTTCGAACAGAGTTGTCGAAGGCATACGTGATTCTCAAGAACTGTGTATGGTTTGAATCCTAATTCGTCGAGCTAATATTCAAGAGAACGGGTCGTGGTGTATAATGGGGATAGGGCACGATACTCCTTGGCAAGGATTCATATTAACGAGTAAACTTTGTATAAGGAGGTGTGGTATCCCTTTCAACAATTAAGGGTTTTCCATAAAATCACAGTATGCAGGTATATAACCTTCAAACAGAGTGAATGAGAAAAAACTATTAAAAAATATTTAAGTTTGTGAAGATTTAAAGATCACGGTCGAAGTTAAGGAAAATAAATTTTATCTGAGCATGACCTAACTTAGGGATACACGTTAAAAGAATTAACACTATCGACTATAATGTTCCTGACACACAAACCACCCAAAGCAAAGTGTAATGTACCTCAAATTTTGACACAAAAAAATAAATTATATGGGACACTAATCTCTATTTTAGTTTAATAAATTCCTAGCGAAGGGGTGGTAATGTTCATTCTGATCATAGATCTATATTCCATCTACCACATGATGACAATCCTACCCCAGACTAATTTAAAACTAAATAAAAGTAACTCTCTAAAAGTTGTGTCACTTTTCTTCAACACATATTTAAGATATATCTACCTATATAATAGTTTATGTATAGATAGGACTTGTAGTCCTAAATTCTCTTTTAACATATGAGTCTTTATGCTTGCGTGCAAGGTTGTACCATTTGTTCTTAAAGTGAAAACATCTACCAAAGGAAAATTCGTTGGGAGTTATACCCTAGATAGAATATACATGGCATATTATGAGTTGGTAACATCCTTTGAAAAGGTCTGAGTCATTAAACAGACTTTCCTTGTGAATTCCTTTGTGGTTAAAGTTCTTCTAGTCACTATGCTTAAAATGGTTTAGGTAAGGAAAATCCCGCACAAAACCCTTGTTCAACTAAGTCTTAACTCGGTTTTATCTCAACAAAACAAACCAACAACACTAGTCTAACTGAGTCGAAGCAGTTAGCACCTAACTAGTCTCGACTAGTCACTTCATGAAGTGGTTGTCATTAATTTCGCATTTTTGGTTGTTAAGGGTAGGAGATGTACTTGACAGAGAAAGTTAAGACCCCTCTCATGTGATTAATGGATGTCCTATATGCGCAAGTTATGATGGCCCTTCCACCTGACCTTCCTCTAATATCGTCATGCCAAATCTGCCCTAGCATATGGCTCAACCAACCCCATACCTTCAGCATTTACTCTACACAACTCACCCTCCCCTTAGGGTTTAGCGATTTTTTTCCTCGTCATCGTGAACTCTCCAAAAACGGCTCTGCATTTTGTTCCTTTGGTGTGGGGAAACTAACGTTCGGGAGGTCGTTGCTTAGCAAACCAGTTGACAATTTCCGTCTCCCTAGTAAGTTTTTAAGAGGCCATCGTGTTTTTAAACAGAAGAGCATAGTCTTCTGAGATTCGTTACGGTGAAAGTCATTTCATTCTGTAGTTCTTGTTATAGTGTTTATTTACATCCTCCCCTCAGTGCTAACGCTTGAAATCGTTCGGGTTTATTCCTGTTCTGAAACAATTTTGGGTGATTCATTTATTTCTGTCTCGGTTTCCCAAAGGCCTTGGCACCCCATCTCCTCGTCCAAATTTCAAAGGATTTGCCATTTTTGTCCCCTAGTTAAAATGTAACTTAGGGTTTCACTATTGTTAGAAAAATAGGACCATGGAGAAATAAAATAAAACAAATGTGGAAACAAAACAAAGAAGATACACAATACAAGAGAGACATAGATTTACATGGTTCACCTACTGTGGGCTACATCCACCAAAGAAATTGCCAGGTCCTTCCTTTATTATTATCCAACAAATGAAGGGATACAACCTACAACAAAACCCGTTGTAACTTGCTCTTCTTTCTCTCACAGTCTCCTCCCTCAGAATACAATACTCGCCATAATTCATAGCCGCAATACATTTCCCTCATAACAGAGGGTTTCCTTCTAGGGAAAAAAACCCTAACCTAATTTCTACCATTAGATTTGTGACCTTATAATGAATGGTCCATATTTACAATGAAATTACAATATACAATTATAAGGCAATTTTTCCTTCAGGGGCTTCGCCCCCAAATCCATGCTTTCCCCCGGACCCTACACTGGGGGTACCCCCCCTCTGCACTCCCTCGCGTGGAAGAGTGTACATACTTCTAGGGTGTAAATTCTTCATGGTGTATAAACACGAATAAAATAAAGGACCTCTAAATCATGAACATAATCAGGCTCCACAACCAACAATTATGTCCTAAAATTGTTATTCTTTCGCGCTCCTACCCTGTTGTGGAACATCGAGGTCTATTGTTGATTTCTTACGAGGTTTGTTATATTTGAATCTATACTCTATGTTTAGCACCTTATATTGTTTCTTGTTCTTTCTTTTCGCGAAGGGTGAGTCCACCCGTAGGTACTTTTACTCAAACTCTTAACTAGTCCTTGCAAAAGAAAATTTTTATTTAACGACTAAAGTATAATTGTATGGTAAATAACAAAAACTTTCTATTGTGTTCTCAAATAGCTCCTAGGGAACTACCTTACAGTATGTGACACTTGAGTCGATATCTCTATGTTTAAAATTGAAAATATTGTTTTTCTTCCACCGAATGATATTCAAACACTATTGTTCGTGTGCTAACAACACTGCATGTCGCAATGCGACCTCTCCGGGTCTGGTTATCTAACTCTTTTTATTGACTGTTGATTTATCATTACTTTCCGCAATGTGATTCTCGGTTTAGTGTGAAAGGTTTATAGTATGTCTTCACACAACATGACTTACACCATATGTATGTTAAGGATAACTAGTATTGTCAACCATTTCATTTTATTTAAATTCTTTGAATGTTGTATAAATGTTTCCTCTTTGTTTGCTTTGTTTGTTTAAATATTGGTTGTAATTCACTAATGATGGGTCCTTTTGATGCGAGGGTACCCATCAGGGTGTTACTGCACCATTCTCCCTCAACTTGGACGTTCATCCAACCAACAAGCGATAGGAAACGAAATACGAGCCTGCATGCCAAAAGATGAGTGTCTCTCTGGAATATTCAGTTTGTTAACAATTATCAATCCTGTTGATGTTTCCATTACCTTTCTTTCATATAAATTACTGATAATTACTGGGAACATTTTTGCAGAGCTTCAGTCTACGCAAGTTTCAGATACCCTCCCCTGCCTTCGGCACAAAAGGTATTTGGGTTCCGAGCCCATCATCACTCAGTCTTAACTCTACAGGTTCTAGGAAATGGAGGTCGTGGTCCCATCCAGTTTTTCCATTTCAATTAGTTCTATTCTCCCTCAGTAATGTTTGGTTGAAGTGTAACCCCCTCTTGTAGTGTTTTTCCCATTGATAGAAGGTCAGCAGTACTTGCATAAGTATTGGATCCGTGTTTGATTTTATGTCTGATCAAACTATGTAATAAATTTCTTTGATATTGAGTTACAGTCCCTCGCATATGTACTCGGAATGATATGTTGAATCATAGCGAGTTTTTCTCTTGATTTTCGAGCACCAATTAATGTTCAGAAATGAAATATTGAAGCCAAGGCATCTCGACTTACGTTTATTCAATTTGATTGTTTCGATGCTAATGTGTTTACCAAAATTTAGCTATGTCCATAGAGTAATTGGTACTCCTTTATTTTATTGTATTCGATTTATAGTGAAAAAGAAATGAATCGTTGGTGTTACTATGGCTAGGAAAAATTCAACTCGTATCGTATTCTATGAATGCATTAGAGATTCCATCTCCTCTATTTCGGGAGAAATTTATTGGTCTCCTACATTCAACATTTCATTTATATAGTTGTATTTACATGTCTGTCAGAATAGTTTATCATTTAGATAGTATAGGAACAGATCTATATATATATACTTTTTGTTGTAGGAATTCAATGTCAGTTTTCTTCTGTAATGTCTACGCAGATCGCCAATAGTAAATAGACATGAATATAATTATATCATGAAATGAATAGTGTTTTACAGTAGTTTTAATTCAATTCTATGTGGAAATGGAGGTCTCAAATAAGTAATTATGACCCTGAGATTTACTTGCAGAAATATAAATACACCCATATATAAACTTAGTTTCAAATTCATTTATACATAGATAGTTCTGCATAAGGAATTTCGATGCACTCGTAATTTATCCTACAGTTACCTTTGTTGGAAGATTGGTTTTTGTCAATGATGTCAACCCTAGTCATGGGTTTTGGACCGCAAGATTGATAAAGGTATTTGGGCATGAAGGACAATGCACATGCATATACAACACCCATGAATGGATAGTATACATCATGCTATTTTGGGTGGTATGTGGCACATCACATGGATCCTCATGGTTGAGGAGAAATGAATTTTTGAAGATGACAAATTAAATTGAAGAAGGAAGTACATGTAGGCCCCGAAAATAATTAAAGAAAAGAATTACAAAATAAGAAAGTGTCAGGTCGGCCCTAATTTTAAAAGGAAGTGACATAAATGGTATATATAAACATCATTATACATTCATTTGATACAAGTATAATTTCAGAGGTAATAAGAAGATAAGAAGGTTGTATTTCAAGGGAGGATGAAGTCTCTTGGTGATGTGTTCTAAGGTATGTTATTTTCAGGTCATCTTACCATTTTTTATATAACTATTTTTCTAGAATGATTCAGATAGTGAAATCGCTATGGTATTGAGAAGATATATCAAGGTACCTCTGGTAAAAAATTTAGCTCTTGATTCTCTATAATTATGGAGATAAACTCTATGGAAGATAGGGTTTGTGACCAGTCCTGAAGCTAGTCAATAAACAAGTGTTCCGGGTAAAACAATCATAAATGTTTCATACATAATCAAAATGAAGTGGGACCACTTCCATTGGAAATCGTACAGACTTTAGTTTCTTTTGTGCAAGTTTCAGAATTGGATGTTAAATATTGAGTTTGGGGCATGTTGTACAAGTTGGGTCTTCTGAACAGACCAGAATTGAATAAAGTCTACCATTCTTTCTATAACCTGTTTTTGGGGAGGATTCAAGGAGTGAAAATTGGAGGATTTTCAGAGAATACATTGAGTAATATTATCTACAGGATTATAGTATTCCAATAATTGAAAAATTGCAAAAATTGAAGAAGTCTCAGGAAGCATTATCAGGTTTTATGTGATGATTGGTTGATGGTGATGATTTAATGTAAAGTTTTATTATCTCACATATATTTTTGGGTGGAAGGAAGCGGCAAGTATGGAGAGTTCAACTCTCTCTTGATATTGGAGGATTGTATCTTCCTCATGGAGGTTTATCCCTCCCTCTACATTTGGAAGCTGTAGCTACCTTTGGAAGTCATTACTTCCCTTGAACAATAAACTATTGATTATTTCTCATATATTGTGCATGGTGTAATGGTGTAACTCTTATACTATTGTTAATTTCTCATTGGATATAGTTGAATGGTTTA
>JASDQU010185873.1:5113-20674 GCA_032191745.1 Picea mariana | reverse complement strand
GACATTACATTCTTGGGAAGGAGACAATCATCCACACTAATCATAAGCCATTGTAGTTCATGCAGACACAAGGAAAATTACAGAATGACCGCCATCATAAGTGGTCCACAAACTTGCATCAATTCGAACTCAAAATCAAGTATAAAACATGAATTACCAACTGAGTCACTGAATTCCTCAGTCGAACGCAAGTCACAACACTCACCACGATGCTAAATGCTTGTGTCCACGAGACCTTTGGATGGGACCAAGTCTATGAGATAGACCAAGACTTCACCACCAACTACCAAATGTTGGGAGGAAACTCAATTTTCGCTAATTTCTATCTTCAGGACATGTTATTGTGTCGTTTTGTCCATATCTGCATTCCATCAAGCGAGCGAGCGAAGTTGATTTGTGAATCCCACTACATTCATGTGGCATGACACTTCGACATTGAAAAGACAATGGAAATGCTGCAAAAACATTTCTATTGCATTAAAATTCAACATGATCACAATAAGTATACCATGTCTTTCACTACCTGCATTATTTCCAAACCGACCACTAAGAAACATGGCTTGGACACCCCTCTTCCTACTCTTGACAGGCCATGGGAATTCATCTTAATGGACTACATGTCAAGTAGGGATGATTTTAAGGATGGCAATTTATTTTTAAATGTAGAAACCTTGGTGAATCTTACTAGTCCTTCATATGCAAACTATAAATGATTGGTGATATTTTTGTAAAAATATTCAAATTTCTAAGGATTTTATATAGTTTTTATAAAATTTTGGTGATTTTTAAGGTAAAATAATTTGGGTGAATCATTTTTAAAATAGCGAATATCGTTTTTGGAAAAACCATGGAAAATTAGCCCATGAGCAAAATTTAGCCCCTAAAATCATCCATGAATTATTATGTCAAGCCTCCCATCCACCAAGATGGGAAATTACTGTGTTTTTTTTGTTGTTGATCACTTTTCTAAGATGATGATTATGGTCTCCTACAAGAAGAGCATCACAATGGAGGCCACTGTCAAGTCTTTTTTCAATGATTTTGGGTACATTTTGGAATACCACAAACCTTTCTCTCAAATCAGGAAAATTGGTTTCTCAACACATTTTGGTTGAGCCTGTGGTCACAGTTGGACACCAAGCTAATCAAATCCATGGCTTTCCACCCCCATACATATGGCCAAACGGAGGTCGTAAATTGAATGATCGTTCATGTCCTTTGCATGTACAATTCCAAGCACTGCCGCACATGGGATAAGAGTCCTCCTTATGTTCAACATAGACAAAACGAATCCCTACATAGATAAACTGACCACATCCCCTTTCATGTGGGATTGGGATTCCAACCATTGGGTCCCATGGATATTACAATACCCCTTGCTGCCACCCCAACCGACTCGTCAACTTCGCCAACTGAAGCTGACAAAGCCACTTGGTTCATTGAGAAGATATAACACATATTCCATAGGTTTAGGATATTTTAAAAAATTCCATGGCCAAGTACAAGCAGTTCCATGATCAACACCAGGTACCACATAAGTTTTAGGTGGGAGACAAATTTTGGTTGCACTTGCAAAAAGAACTCCTTACAGGGCCCCATCAGAATCTTTTTTCACTCAGTTATGGAATGTATACCATCACAAAGGTTGTGGGTTGTTGGTCCTAAGCTCTGCACCTGACTGCTAAAGTGTAGAGCTAGGCCACCTCAAGTTTTGAATGATTGGTTTTTTTATTTTGTTGGTGAGTTAAAGGGTTGGTTATACCAAGACAAGAGCATGGTTGGGTTGAAAAAATGATAAGGATGAGGTTTCTTCTTGGATGGTGGCAAAAAAATGATAGAAAAGTGAAATAATATAGGTAAAAACAAAGGGAAACAACAAACCACTCAACGAATAATCTGTTGCAAGAATTTTAATACTTAAAATATCATGTCAAGACATTAAACATGTATCAAAAACACAATTACTCCCACAAGTTACAATAAAAACAAATCTTCACCAAAGCATTAGGTGTTTTCACGGGTTTCATATCAACAAAAACAAGTTACACAATAGTTGAAGGAAATGAAATGTACTTTGGAAAAATCAAAAAATGCATTCACGACAAGATAAAAACACATGAATATTTGAACGAAAAATTGTCATCAAGAGTATATTCACCAGGTAGAGAGCTTTGGTCCATGAATAGAAAAGGTTTAACTAGTTGATGTATTGATCTTATTTTCCTCAAAAACTTAACCCTCAAAACATACAAAAACTGCATATTTATCATAGTTGCAGAGGCTCTCGTCCATCTGGGACTGAGGCTTAACTCTACAATACCAGTTGTAATACAACTTGTTAACTTAACTAGTGATTGTTGGAGTATAGTAATGTATACTTCACACATGACTTAATAAAAGATGAGTGGTTCTTATCACACATAAAACACCACTTATTAACTTCATCTGAAAGAGTATTGAAATCAAACAAATCTAAAAACTACTACTACTAACGAAACTTAACTAATGCATATGATGGAGTGAACTGAGATTTGACAGAATTAAATGGGAGTGACAAAATTGAGTTTTTATTGAGCATGGGTATCCATGCGCGCTATTGGAGGCCATTGGTAGGTGACTGGATGTGTTGGAAGCTTTTTTTCTTCAACCTATCTGCTTGAGGAAGATGCAAGTATTCTGGTTGTTTTTCTAGAGTCTTCAACATTCCTTCTACAGTTTGGATCATAGTTTCTTGAGTTCTCAATTATGGTGTTGCAAAGTCCAAATTCTGAAACTTTGGTTCTGTACCTTTTGACCATCACTGAGCTGCTATGTCTCGACCATAACCAACCCTTCTTCTTTTTTTCTTTGTGATGGACAGGTCACAATCTACTAGTGTTTTGCTTCTCCTTGTGAACTTTCCTTTGATGATTTGGCTTAATGCCCAATTTTGTTTCCATGTGTTGGTCTCGGATTGGACCCTAGACGTGATATAAGAATGTGATTATGGAAGTTGTCAAGGATGGTTTGGGTCCACACCTCTTGGACTTCCATAATCAACCATCATTATCCATGTATTTCACAAGTTATATTGTGGTTTTGATCGCGGGACCGCTCTAGGATATTAACGTTTGAGAATTTTATGTTTCCAAAATGAAGTGTGGCCATTGATCAGTTTTGTTGTCACAATATGGGTGGACCCTATTGCTTTATCTTCCCTCCTAAATTTTTGTATGTTTTCCAATTTTAGAATTATTCTAACATATTTATTGATGGAACCAATTTTTGTGTTCGAGAGATTTTGACTTTAGAGCATGAATATCTCTTGGAGGATGATATCCTGGAGCGACATGGTGACCTAACGTCATATTCCCAACGTGTCATGAAAAGAGAGTGACACATGTAACCTAGAAATAACACAGATGATGCAATCAAAAGGCCTCGGATGAGTGCCACATGTCCTAACTGATGAGTTCCATGTGTCTTCAGCATTTCAACACTTCGGAGCTCCAAAGAACTGGGTTTTCTCTTGACGAAAAATATCTGAGAGTGCAAATGTCGCAGAGTCCTGAATTCATGTTTATCTTATGTTAATCACCCGAGATTAATATATTTTTACCATTAACTATTTTGGGAGTTTCCGGATGCAGTGCTTGGAAATCTCCTAGAGAGAAATCTACCAGAGTGATGTGGTGACCTGACATCATATCACTTGAAATGAGTGCCATGTGTCATGATAGGAGTGTGCCACGTGTCATGATAGAAGAGTGCCACGCATCGTGACTGATGGATTCCACGTGTCTCCAGTTCTCCAGGCTTCAGAAGTTCTTGAACACAAAGTGTGGATACCTCCCGAAGGGTTGAACTCATGAAATGATTAACCAATGCTTATCACTAATTAACTCGGGATTAATCCATCTTTAACATTTAAATATTTCAGGACTTCCGGGGCTCTGGTGCTTTGGGGATTCAGAGGTATGTGTTTTCTATAAGTTGAAATCCCCCGAAATGATAATCTCTCAAAGATGATGTGTCCATATGATGTCACTATGTTGATGTGTCATGAAAAGAGAGTAACACATGTCACCTAGAAATGAGCGGATGATGTAACCCAAATGACCTGAAATGAGTGCCACGTGTCATGACTGATGAGTGACACATGTATTTGGCACTTAGACACTTCGGGACATCGGGGCTATGTGCTTTCTCTGGACCAAAACCTCCTAGATGAACGAATTCATGAAGTGACATGGTGGTGAGGGCCCACTCCAACACTTTTGAGCTTCATATCTTCACAGTTCGGGATTTTCTAAATGTAGAGTATGGATATCTCATAAATAAATGACTTCCTAGAGTGTCGTGGAAGTTTGGGGCTCCAATACTTTGACAGATTCAACACAATGAAAAGTTTGGATGGCCGAACACTGGAGTCGTGGAGTCATTCTTGTTAAAGTTTGCATGAGTTTGAAACTCTGAATGCACGAGAGTCATTGATATTCCTAGGTTTTTGGATATTCACCATTGAAAATCTAACCTGTGTATTTGTCTCAAAATATAAGCCCGAAATGGACTTCTTCGAACTGTTGCATTTTTTCTGCAGATGTTTCTTGTGCATACAAAGGACTTGGTCACCCTATGGCATGCTCAATAAATGGAAAAAATGATGAAAAGTATTTCTAACTTCAAACCAAAACATTCAATTATCCTTCAAGAAAAAACAAATTGGTGCAAAGGATCAATCAAGGTACAAAATGATAAAAAAATGAGTCACTTAGTAATGGGAAACCAACTTAACCAACCAGAAGAGGAATAATTTTTATGAAGGCATAGGGTAATGAAAGAGGAGGGGCATGGGTGCAGACTTAGGTCTCAACATTGGCTCCAACTAGGAACAACACCCCCCTATGGGGTAGTGAGAACAACATATCAATGCCTTGGAATTAAATAACTTTCTCTCACCTTCCTTCTCTTACCTCTGCTTCTTCCTGTAAGTCATGCATCTCTTCTACTATCTCTCAGGCATGCATCTTAATGAATCCAAAAACCGTAGCTACAAAAAAATGTCTTTGCTGGTCTATGGAGTCTTTACTCACACACAAACCAACTAATCTATAGCTATACCCCAATGCCTTTGTTGGGCTATGTAGTCTTGTATTCAAAAAAGATACTGAAACTAACAAATATGTGAACTGAAAATTAAATGATCGAAATATGAGATTATTTTCCTACTACCTACTCTATTTAGTTGAAAACCAACTCAATCATGTATAATTCCATTTCCAATGAAACCAAGAAACCATTCGACCGAGAACCAAAACTTTGTGCATGTCATTGTTTAAAATAATCAAAAGAGGGTATAACAAATGTGACCAAAAGTTAGAAGGCATATGGTACTTATAGTTGCGAATGATGATCATGCTAAAACTTACAAGCTTTGGGATTTTGAAAATATAAGAATACATCCAACTTCCTATTAGATATTCAAACTCATGGAAAGCCTCCAACTAGGTGAGAAGAAAAAATTGTTGTTATATGAGATGCGAATTATTTATAAGATTATAGTCCTCATGTTCTCCTTGAAATAACTCATTAAGATCATACGATTCATGATAAGAAGGAGAAAGTAAATCCCCTTGAAATTGTTGATCATTTTCTTAGATAGAAAACTCTTTGACATAATTAAAAATAACAATATGATCATAGAAATATGATGGATGTAAAATTATTTTTGTATAATCAAAAGAAGAATCAACATGATCATGAAAGTATTCATTCTTCTTAACCACCTCTTCACAATTAACATCCCTATATTTATTTCTATGGAAATAATACATTTGTTCAAACTCCTCACAACATTCAACATTTTCAGTTTTAAAAGAATGTTGAAAGTCGCCCTGTTGTATAACAGAATTGGAACATGATACAACTGATAATGAATATTCTTCATCTTCCTAGGAATTATATTCCCCTTCATATATAATGCTAGAATAACTAATAATTGATTGTTGAATATAATATCCAAATTCTTCACAACAATTTTCGAAAAGTAAATCAGTTGGAAAAAACGTTTTGCAATGATCATTAAAAGTTGCATGGAACTATTTTAGGGAAGATATTCTAGCATGAGGAAATGATCGGTACCATTCATGAGCATATACCTCTAATGTGTACATGAAAATCTTCATTAATACATGCTCATGATGTATACCCAACTGATGCATGAATTCATGGAATTCAAGCAAATGATCTGTAGGGTTATCATCTTTATCTTCTCTACATTTGGGAAAGTAATCACCCCACTCATCTATAGTAGGAACAATATTTGGAAAACTGACAAAAATAAAGAAATTAAAAGGAGAAAACCTCCAAGCCAAGATGGCTTCCATCTGAAGATATGACTTCCTAAAACTATGGATTTGTCATTGGATTATTTAACTATGGAGTCGTTAGGTGAATGATCTACAATCTGAATGTGTCTGGTCTTTGTTCACCATCAAATATCATGTCTGATCATTTTCATTCTTCCGGGGAAATATATTTTGTTACTATGTTCCCCGACAACGATGCCAGAATATGTTGGTACTAAAGTTTGCACCTGATACTAAACGACAAAGCTAGGCCACCTCAAGTTTTTAATGATTAGTTTTTTTATTTTGTTGGTTAGTTAAAGGGTTGGTTTACCAATACAAGAGCATGGCTAGGTTGGAAAAATGATAAGGATGAGGGTTTTACTTGGGTGGTGGCACACAAATGAAAGACAAGTGAAATAATACAAGTAAAAACAAATGGAAACAACAAACCACTCAATGAATAATCTCTTGCAAGAAGTTTAATACTTAAAATATCATTTCAAGACATTCAACATGTATCAAAAACGTAGTTACTCCCACAGGTTGCAATAAAAATAAATTTTCACCAAAGCATTAGATGTTTTCATAGGTTGCATATCAATAAAGAAAAGTTATACAAAAGCTAGAGGAAATGAAATGTACTTTGCATAAATCAAAAATTGCATTCAAGATAAGATAAAAACATATGAAGATTTGAACAAAACATTGTCATAAAGAATATATTCACCAAGTAGAGAGATTTGATCCATGAATAAAACAGGTTGAACCAACTGATGTATTGATCTTATTTTCACCAAAATCTCAGCCGTCAAAACCTATAGAAACTGCATATTTATCAGAGTTGGAAAGGCTCTCGTCCATCTTGGATTGAGGCTTAACTCTACAATACCAGTTGTAAAACATCTTGATAACTTAACTAATGACTGTTGGAGTATAGTAATGTATAATTCACACTTGAATTAATAAAAAATGAGTGGTTCTTATCACACATAAAGGAATATGAAAGAGTCTTGCAATCAAACAAATCTAAGAAGTGCTACTAGCAATGAAATAGAACTAATGCATATGCTCGAGTGAACTGATCTTTGATGGAATTAGCTGGGAGTGATATAATCGAGTTCTGTATCGAGCACTAGTATCCATGCACATTGTTGGAGGCCAGTGGGAGGTGACTGGATGTGTTGGCATCATTTTTATTCAACTTATTTGCTTGAGGAAGAGGCAAGTCTTCTGGTTCTTTTTCTAGAGTCTTCGACATTCCTTATGTAGTCTAGATCATAGTTTCTTGAGTTCCCAATTATGGTGTTACAGATTCCGGATTCTGACACTTTTGTTCTGTACCTGTTGACTACCACCGAGCTGTTATGTCTCAACTATAACTAGCCCTTCTTCTTGTTTTCTCTGTGATGGATGGGTCATGGTGTTCTAGTGTTTTGCTTCTCCTCATGACCTTTCTTTTCATGATTTGGCTTAAATCCCAGTTTGGTTTCTATGTGATGCTCTTAGATTGGACCTTAGACGTGATATAAGCACATGATTATGGAAGTTGTCAAGGGTGGTTTGGATCCACACTGCTCCAAATTTCACAATCAACCATCAATCGCCACGTACCTCACAATTTATACTATGGATTGGATTGCGGGACCAATCTCAGATATAATGTTCAATCATTTTCGGTTTCCACAATGAAGTGTGGGCATCTATCAATTTTTTTGTCAAGATATGGGTGGACCCTACTTGTTTAGCACCCTTGCTAAAGATTTATTTGTGTGCCAATTTTAGAATTCTTCTACCATATTTAGAGATGGTGGTAATTTTGGCGTTCGTGAGATTTTGACCATAGAGCATGAATATCTCTTGGAGGATGATCTCTCGTAGTGACGTGGTGACCTGAATTCGTTTTGTCAACGTGTCATGAAAAGAGAGTGACATGTGTCACCTGGAAATAGTGTGGATGATACAATCAAAGGGCCTGAGATGAGTGCCACATGTGCTAACTGATGAGTGCCACATGTCTTTGGCACTTCGAAGCTCCGTAGAACTGGGTTTGCTCTGGATGAAAATATCCCAGAGTATAATTTTGTGGAGTCATTAATTCATGCTTATCTTATGCTAATCTCATGATATTAAGATATTTTTAACATTAATTGTTTTGGGAGTTCACGTCTCCGTCTCTCCTGGGTTTGGGATTTATTGAATGCAAAGTCTAGATACCTCTCGAAGGGCCGAAATATCGAAGTGATTAGCCAATGCTTATCACTAATTAACTCATAATGAAGTTGTCTTTAACATTTATATATTTTGGGACTTCCAGGGCTCTGGTGCTTCGGGGCTTCGAAGGTGTGATTTTGATGTGAGTTGAAATCCCATGGAATGATAATATCCCGAAGATGACATGTCTATATGACATCAATGTGATGACGTGTCATGAAAAGAGAGTAACATGTGTCTCCTTGAAATGATTGGATGATGTAACCCAAATGACCTGAAACTAGTGCCATGTGTATGAACGATGAGTGCCATGTTTATTTAACACTTTGGGACTTCGACGATCTATGGTTTCTATGGATCAAAACCTCTTGGATGAATGAACTTGCAAAGTGATGTGGCAGTGAGGGCCCACTCTGACAATTCATAGCTTCAACTCTTAGCCTCTTTGGCTCCTCAAGGTTCGACAGTTTTTGAATGTATAGTATCGATATCTCTCGGATAACTAACCTCCCAGAGTGGTGTGGCAATTCAGGTCTACAGTACTTTGGGAGATTTGAAACAATGGCAGCTTCAAACGCTCGAATGTCGAAGTAGTGTAGTCATTCCTGTTAAAGTTCACACAATATTGGGAATCCAAATGCACAAGAGTTGTTGATCTGTCTGGGTTGTTGGGTCTCCACCATTGAAAAACTAACCTGTCTATTTGGCTTAAAATATAAGCCCGAAATGGACTTCTTTGAATTGTTGCATTTTTTATGCGGATCTTCCATGTGAAAGGACTTGGTCTCCCTATTTCATGATCAATCAATGGAAAACATGATGACAAGTATTTCAAACTTCAAACCACAACATGCAATTATCCTTCAAGAAAAAAAAATTGGTGCAAAGGATCAATCAAGGAAGAGAATGATAAAAACCTAAGTCACATAGTAATCAAAAACCAACTTAACCAACGAGAAGAGGAATAATTTTGATGAAGGCATGGGGAAATGAGAGAGGAGGGGAAGGGGTGCAGAATTAGGTCTTAACATGGGTAACAATGTTTTTGAGCTCAACATTCCTCCTTTCCTTCGTATGCACCCAGTGTTCAACATGGATCTCCTTCGACTTTATTTTCCACCATTATTGGACACCTCAAAGATAATAGAACAATTGACACCAACATATCTCAACCTCGACTACAAACAAAATGAATCCAGTGATCATATTGTGGACACACAAGTCAAGGGAACTTGCTAGCAAAGGATCCAACTTTATCGAGTTGTCAAAGAAGGACAACTCCTGCACCAAGCCAAGTGGCTCACCGAGGGCCAAATTCAACAGAAGTTTCTTCATCTGATTAGGGCACTCAACACAATGGATAAAATTGCTTCCTAAGGGTGGAGGATTGATTCATATGGATGTTAGCGGCCTCCCACCTATTTCAACTGACTCATTTTGGTAGTTTTCCAATTTGGCAGTTTTTTCCTAGTTTTTGGGTCCCCGACTTCCGTGGTCATTTTGAGGCCCTAAACAATGATTTTAGGACTCACCACATTCCTCGGATAGACCTTTCTAACGTGATATTGTGCACCTAAAACGAAAATCATTTGTAAAATTTATGACCATGGGAAGTTGATGTACTAATTTACCCCAACGGGCCCACATGATTTTTGGCTCTTCATGTCCTAGGGTTAGGTTTTTTTTATGTCTATGGTTTTTCGCATTCTGTTTATCGTAAAATGCCTCCAGAGCCTCATTGTACTCATATTCTTGTGAATAATCTCAATAGTCGCATCTCTTCTCAGAGATAACCTGCCACCATTGCAACAAGCTTCTTTTTGGTTACATTTTACAGTTTTAGTTTATTTCCTTATTGAATAGAAACCAATTTTATTGTATATCTGTTATTCTTTGTTAAGCATATTTTAATAATAATATATATTCATTTCATTCTGCTCATAAAATAAGGATCAAGTATTTTTGAAATGATGGAAAAAGAAACAAGAAAAAAGTTTCTATGAATAAGAAATTTTTCTAGGTGAAAAGCAATGTGACACCAACTAGAGTTCTTATTACTCCATGTTTATTTCCCTTTTATCAATTTAATGTCCAGAATATCCTAGTTTGAAATGAGATCTTCCATTCTCTCCCACATGGGGTCATGCACACAACTTCCCCCCTTTTTCTGAGTTGTTCAAAATGGTGTTAAAATCACTTTCCACTATACAGGAGCAGAGGTACAAACATTGTTTGGAAATAAACAATGAAGTCCACCAACTTATTTCATCCATGTATCTAAGAGACACAGAAATATGTATTGATAATAGATACTTTAATCCATATTTCTCTACATGGATGAATAGAAAAAATCCAATTATTTGAACAAAAAAATAACCTCTGTTGAGGCGAATCCCATAATGTCATGATACCACCAGAGGCACCAAGTGAACTGATTGTGACTCCTTTACTATTATTCATAGTTTTTTCCCCAATTTATTAAATTCATGAATTCTCCATTTTAGTTTCCTGCAAAAGAGTTACAGAAGGTTTCTCTTTTCTGACAATATATCTGAGAGCCTCCGCGTTATTATTTCTACTGAGACTTCTGCAGCTCTACTAGAATATTCTCATTATTTGTGGAAAGAGGAAGCTCTCCCGCCTAATAGGAGGAGATTCAAATTCAAATCCTTTACTGTTAATTTTTTTCCCCATATTCGCTATTGATCATTCAATAAAGTGTTCTCTCCTGAATGCTTTATCCTTATTAGTTGCCTCCTCTCTATGATCACAAGTAGTTATTTCCATAATTTTTGCATTGTCTCATTTTCTTTTTTCCCATCCCCGAGGTTCTTCAATGATTTTCCTAGAAGCAATTACTTTTCCTAGATTGACTAACTGGTTTTCTACATTGGCACCGACCTTACAATTTTTCTTTAATTCAGACTCTTCCTCTTCTTTCTATAGATCTTGAAGATGAAGCTCTAGAGGGCTAGTGCTCTACAAAGAATTTTTTTGGTTCTGGTGTCCCATCGCTTCTTTTCTCTTTTAGGGTTTCTCCCAAAACCTCAAATCTATCTGTCGCAGTTGTTTCGGTTTTAGGATGATTTTTACTTCCCTGATTACACTAAATTTCGTTAGCGTTTGGTCCTTTTGAAGGATTCTGAGGTGGGTTGTTTGGTTGGTTAGGGTCTAAGGATCACTAGTTATGTCCTGCATTTCTTCCAATATTCTCTTTCTCCCTTACCTGTTGTCATTCTTCATCTTGTTCTTCATTTGTGGAAAGATTCCCTTATGAGTTTTTAGGGTAGTTTCTTGTGAAATTTCCATATTAGTGGTAACGTTTTCACTTAAAAGGAATATGTTATGTTCATAGTCAATTTGTTCAACATGACTCCCTCAATCTGGAGAGAGCTTTATGGCTTAAGGAAGCCCTTTCTCTAGATATACTTCAACACAAATTCTTGCACATCCATACATAGTCATCTTCGGTCCGAATTTATCGATATATTTTCCAAGAGAGTCTCCTATACACTTTATAGCAATGGAGGTGAGGTGGGGAAGACAAACCCGGTGAATGTGGGGAAGACGAACCCAAAGTCGAACAATTGAGGGAATATGGCTTAATTTGTTAGAAATATGGGCCATTCATCCGGGTCTTGATCTCAGAAATCTAAGATATTCATCTGTTCCTTCATACGTAAAATTGACATTGCAAATACCATGGGATTGGGAAGGGATATTGGATTTGGTTTTGGCATTGTCGTTGATGGCGGTTGAGTACAGGGACCGTGGGATGTCAGCTTGACATACTTCTTGATGCAAGTGTTCTAGTAATTCTTGATTCCATTGTGAGTGCGTTCCGGAAGTAGTGCTGCTATTTGAGACCACATTAATGAAAAGAAAGAAATTAAGGGTGAGAGAAGGTGTCGTAATGGACACAAGTAGAAATCTGTTAGGTAGACAGGATTGTAAATGTAGACTTGAATGTGAGACTACCCTCATTTTCACATGTACTCGTTCTATATAAAAAGATTCTCTATTTGAAAGTTGGTTGTTGTCCGTGGAATGAAAATGTGGTGATAACCCTCCGGCACTCGGTGGATTTCTGACTTCTTGTCCATGGAATGGAAATGTGGTGATTCATGTCCTGCAGTTTGCGGATTTCCTACTGTGCATGAATCATTCACAATAGCTTTTTGAAAAGCATCCTATAGGATAAATCGTTTAGTTCCACGGTATACTGTAGTAGAATTGAAATGTCCGCCTTAGTACAAGTACAAATGCTACGATTAGTAAAATTGAAACGTCCGTCTCACTAAGACTACAAATACTACGATCGAAGCACATTGGACTGGTTTCAAATACTACGATCGAAGCACATTGGACTGGTTTCCTGTAAATTATTAGTACGAGTACAAATACAAAATGTAGTGGATATATGCGCAACAAGCGATGGTCAAGCATGGAAAGTTGCAATTGAGACGTTTCTTGAAGTTATTACTAAGACGACAAAATGTGTGCGGGTAGGCATTGAAGGTAGGAATTGGAAATCGAAATGAAAATGAAGATTGTGATAGATCGGTAAATTCAATGTAAGTAACAAAATTAACAGATGAAAAGATTAAACTGATCAACCGCAGAATGCTGCAAATTATATATTAATTGCCTCTATTGCTAATTAATCTGCTAAATTTTGTAACCGACATTTTCTGAAATCACTTGAACTGAGCTGCCATCCGTCTGTTACCAGGTCAAGAACAATTGCAGTGATCTTATTTCTTTATTACACCGAAAGGCATATACCTGTTGGCTATGGACACAATTAATCACCTTTTAATCTAAAATTCTAATCCGATGGATAACAATTGAAGATGCTAGCATATTCTTAGTGGTCCTCCCAAATCAATGAATGCGATTTACTCTTCATAACTTCCTTGTATTTATGAATGCATCCGTTAACCTGTTTACTTTTTAACTTTACCTAATTATATTAAGAAATTACAGTAACACTCTATGATTGCCACGTTTGAATGATTAACCTTTAAGATTACCAAATTTGGATTTTCTCACGCCGATTTCATTTTCTATGGTGCTTTTCATTTTCTGTGGGTTCGGTCCATTTCATTTTTTGGCTTTCAGGTTTTCTATCCGTGCGATTTCATTTACTGGCTGTCCGCACTTTCATTTTTTTTGGCTGTCCGCTCACGCCTTCGCAATGAATTGTTCATGCATGAACATTTCCCTTTGTTATTCGTGCTATTAATAATGCGTTGATTTGATTGCAGGCTGATTCCGATAAGTGTTATTTCCTTGCTTGGGTGGTCTTCATGGCTGTTGTTGGCAGAGAATTGGAGGTGATCGATTCGAGACTTTCAAGTGATGATGATTTCGATGGAAAACAAGCTATTAAATTATTGCAGATCGGTTTTCTCTGCATCCAAGAAGATGCCCATAACAATGAGAGCGGTAGTGCAGATGATGGAAGGAGAGAAGGAGGTTCGTGATACCCTGCAGGAGGGTTTTCAATTTGCCACGGCGAAGAGATTCAATCCTAATTCGTGTCTAGTACTTGTCGTGGCCGACTCGCGGCTGGTGATACCTTTCGGCGTTCACCAGCTACGAATTTGTGGCTGTGTTAGTAGTGTATCTGTTGTTTATAAATTCAAAATCACGACGCAGAATAATGTGCGACCTATGTTTCTCTATTCTGAGTTTTAGGGAACATTCTATATTGACCTAGTTCTTCATCTCTGCAGAACTTTGTAAATCAAATATTTGTATATCACATAATAAAGCTTTCAGTTCATGAACAATTGCAATTGTAAGTATTTGACTAGCAATAACCATTTTATAAAGTTGGTTGATATATGAAGATATTATTTATTCATCTTTCCAAATTAATGGTTTTAATATGTCAACCACTTTTTCTAAAGTGGCTGTTGCTAATGCATGTCTTTGAAACCACCATTAATATATTAATATATTAATACATAATTAATGTATTAATCAATTATTACATTAATATTATATTAATGTATACAGATTAATGAGATCTATTAATGTAATGTATTACGTTAATGTAATAGATATTAATATTGTATAAATTAAAGTATTATGTTACATTAATGTGTAATGTAGTTGATTGATACATTAATAGGGTAATGTATTAATTAATTAATTAATTAATACATTGCTAAAATATTAATACGATAATAAATTAATACATTAATAATGTAATGATACATTGATGTATTGTATTAATGTAATGTGTAAATTAAAATATTAATTTACATTAATATATAAAGTAACTTATTAATTGCATGATACATTAATAATGTAATGTATTAATTAATTTATACATTAATGTTTAATGTAAGTATATTATTACATTGAAAATATAAATTAATTTTAAAGAATTAATACATTGAAAATGTATTAATACTTTAGTAATACATTATTAAAGTATCAATACATTAATTTACAATGACCATACTTCACTATAGTTGGCCATGATCATGGTTAACTTTGGTAGAACTTTGTTGACTTTGGAAATGAAAGGTTCACTATGGTTGACATGGTTAATTATGGTTGACAATGACCATGGTTAACTTCCATAGACCTTCACCATGGTTAACTTCTGTATCCAGATGGATATCGGTGGCCACCCACCTTTTCCAACTGACTCAAAACAGTTTCTTGACAATTTTGGCAATTTACTATTTTTCGTAGTTTTAACTTCCGGGGCCATTTTGAGGGCCTAAATGAAGTTTTTTCGGGATCGAGCATCTCAATAATAGCCTAAGGCATTATTGAACCCCCAAAATGAATCTCCTCGACGATATATTTCCAACAGGCTGTCACACACCTAAAATAGAGATAGTATGCAAAAGTTACGACCTCGAGAAGTTGATGTACTAACTTACCCAAACGGGGCCCGCATGACTTTTGGCGCTTCATCTCCTAGGGTTAGGTTTTTGGATGTCTAGGGTTTTGGGCATTCTTTGTTATTGTAAAAAGGCCTTCAGAGCCTCATTGTAAC
>JASDQU010185871.1:0-20724 GCA_032191745.1 Picea mariana | reverse complement strand
ACAAACAAAATTCAAGAAATCACTACAAGTTCAAATTCACATAAACAACTACTCAAGATGTAATGAATCTACACACAAAGACACAGTGTAATTAAAACCTAGGGGATTTATTCATTAGTCTATCTCAATTGGCCTTTTATTAAACCAAAAAAAAATGTGTATATATAAAAAAAAATACATTTACAAGGCCTCTATGGGATCATCTGTATGTTCTTTTAAACATAAAACCATTACAAGCCCACCGGTCTCAATCTTAGCTGGGAATTACAACCACTAGGCATTACAACCTCTTAGAAATTCACAAAAGCCAAAGTAAAATTTACCTCTATTGTCTACTAAAGCCAAAGTAAAATTTACCTCTATTGTCTACAAGGATGCCAAGATTCTCTCTCTTCTCCTCTATATCTTCCTCTCCTTTCCTCCTCCGTGACTCTCCCTCATGTTTTCCTTATTCTTCTCTCTTTTTCTCGATCTTATCATCTTCGTTCTCAAGACTTCAACTCTTCTTCTCTATATTAATTTCCAACAAGCTTCTTGGCCCTTCTTTCTGTGCCTTTTCTCCTTTCTCCTCACACAACCTCCTTCATTCCCTCTAATTAACTCTATGTCTCCAAATAAAAATAAAACTGTGTAATAATCCTCGTCCTCTCATCCTGTAATGGCCCTCATTATAAAAAATAATCTTAGTGTAGGAAGTATATGAGCTATCTATAATTCCAATCTACCACCATTTAATCAATTCAGAAACTA
Source organism: Picea mariana (assembly GCA_032191745.1). Lineage (NCBI taxonomy): Eukaryota > Viridiplantae > Streptophyta > Pinopsida > Pinales > Pinaceae > Picea > Picea mariana. The sequence goes on along the minus strand of JASDQU010185871.1, from coordinate 19,974 downwards.
AGGAATAATTGGATGTCTAATTAATTTCCATGCATATTTCATATGGGTTATTAATCCTTTCAATCAACAAACTATGATGCTAAATGGATGACGTGCCCAACATAAATACAATTTTTGAATGCTATGGCGATTTCACGACTGAAGATGTGATGTATATTGACATTTTCCCACGGACAAACCTTTCCCAAACTCATATTATGCCATGAAATGTGGGTAGTTTGTGGAAAATAGATCAATGACCATGATCATTTCACAAGTTTCATGCATGGGGATCCTCATAAAAATTTCATCCATAAGCTAGAGCTAGATGGGAAAATGGAGAGGAAAACAAAATAATTGAAGACATGCTTGGAATGTATGTGATGGAACAACCATCAAAGTGGGAATATTATATCCATTTAGTTGAATTTTCTTACAATAATGGGTATCAAGCCTCATAAAAAATGAGTCCATTTGAAGCATTGTATGGCAGAATGATTCGTATTTATGAGCGCAATGAAATGAAACCACATATTTATAATATTAAAATAGAGACACATTTAACAATAACATAGATACAATAAAACTTGGTTTCTATTCAATAAGAAATATGTTGAAAACTATCAAATGCAGACTAAAAACAGGCTTGCTAGAATGGTGACAACTTATCTCTGAAAAGAGATGTGACATATACGCTCATTCAAAGGAACATGAGTGCAATGAGGCTCTAAAATAATTTTTAGAATAAACATGAGTGTCAAAACCCTAGACTTCCATAAACCTAACCCTAGAAGATGAAGCACCAAAAGTCATGTGGGCGTCGTTGGGGTAAGTTAGTACATCAACTTTCTGGGGTCGTAACTTTTGCATACGATCTTTGTTTACGGTGCATGATAGCTCGTTTGGAAGGTATTAATGAGGAGATTAATTTAGGGGGGTCAATTAGATCCTTTGAATATCATTGAGGTGACTTATCATGAAAAAAGCATCGTTTAGGACCTCAAAATGGCCCTTGAAGTTCAGCAACCGAAAAACTACTAAAAATAGTAAGTTGCCAACAAAATGTTTTGAGCCAGTTGGACAAGGTGGGTGAAAACCAAGATCCTAATAAATAAATCGTCCTCCATTAGGAAGCAATGGTCTACATTGCATTGAGTGCCACCATCAGATGAAGAAATTTCTACTAAATTTGGCCCTGAGTGAGCCACTTGCCTTGGTGTAGAAGTTGCCCTGCTTTGACATCTCAATAAAGTTGGAATCATTGTTGGCGAGTTCCCTTGACCTATGTGTCCATGATATGATCAGTGGATGACTATTAAATGTAGTCAAGGTTTAGTTCTGTTGGTGTCAATTGTTCTTCTATCTCTAAGATGTCCAATAATGGTGGAAAATAAGGCTGAAGGAGGTCCACATTGAATACTAGGTGCAAGCCAAGGACTAGGGGAAGGTTGAGCTCAAAAGCATTGTCACCCACTTTCTTGGTGATGGTGTAGGGTCTGTAACAGAGTGGATGAAGCTTCTAATGAGGCCCTATAAGGATTTATTTCTACAAGTGCAACCAAACTTTGTGTTTGACCACCTGAAACTAGTGTGACACCTAGTGTTTATCATGGAATTGCTTGTACTTGGCATTGGACTTCTGTAAAATATCCTGAACTTGTTTCCAGATGTTCTATATTCTCAATGAACCAGGTGACCTTGTCATCTCCAGTTGGAGCATGCAATGAGTTTGCCTGGGTGGCCGCAAGGGGTAGTGCAACATCCATGGGACCCAATGGTTAAAATCCCAACCCCACCTGAAAGGTGGTGTGGCAAGTTGAGCTATATATGGATCTATTTTATATATGATGAACATAGGGAAGACTATCATCCTAGGTGTGGGGGTGATTGTAATTGTACAAGCGTAATATGTGCACAATCATCCAGTTGACGACCTTGGTTTGGCCATCTGTCTGGGGATGGAAGGCAATGGACTTGGTGAGCTTGGTGTCCAGCAGTGACCATAGGTTCGAACTGAATTTGTTATGGACCCACCTATCCTGATATTAGATAATGGTTTGTAGGATGCCAAAGTGTACCAACAGTCGTTCAAAGAAGATATTAGTAGTGGCCTTTGTTGTGATTCTCTTCTTGTAGATGGTCATAATCACAATCTTGGAAAATCGATCAATAACCACAAAAAGACAGTGATTTCTTTGCTTGGTGGACAAAAGTCCCAACATGTAGTCCATAGATATGGATTCCCAAGGCCTTTTAGGAGTAGGAAGAGGAGTCTACAGGCCTTGTCTCTTAATGGTCAGTTAGGCAATAACGTAGGTAGTGCAAGACCAAATATACTTGCTGACATCTTGTCGAAGTTTCAGCCAGTAAAAATTTCCTTGCAACATTGCCACTGTCTTTTCGACTCCAAAGTGTCCTACCACACAAATGTAGTGGGATTCCAAAATAAGCTTCACTCGCTCACTTGGCAGAAAACATAGATGGCCTAGATGGCACAACAACCCATCCCGAAGATGTAAATTGGTGACAATTGTGCTTTCAACCAACATCTGGTAGGTGTTGGCGAAGTTAGGATCCGTCTCATAGAGGTGGGGACATCCAGAGGTCTCGTGGCTACAAGAATTGAGCATTGTGGTGAGTTTTGCGACTAGATGTTGGCTGAGGAAATCAACAACTTGATTGGTAATTCATGTTTTATACTTGATTTTGAGGTGGAACTATTGAATATATTTGGACCACTTCTAATTGCAATCATTCTACAATTTTCCTTATGTATGGATGGATTGCAGTGGATTATGATCAGTGTGGATGACTGTCTCCTTCCCGAGAATGAAATGCTTCCATTGGTGTCAGGCTTTCACAATGGAGTACATTTCTTTGTTGTAATTAGGGTACTTACATAGAACATATGATAGTGCCTCACTATGATAGGCCACGGGGTTGTCGTGCTGAGTTATGACTATGACTATGGCATAGTCTGAAGCACCTGTATTGATCTCAAAGGGATGTTGTAGGTTAGGTAATGAAAGGATTGGAGCCTTCTTTAGATCATGGAATGCTTTCTATTGGTTCAGGCCCCACACAAATTTTGTCTTACCACCACCTCTAGTTATTTGGCTATGAGCCCATGCAATAGGGGAGAATACCAACACGAACCTTCGATATAAATTGGCAAGGCCTACGATGCTCCAAAGATCAATGAGTGTGGTTGGGGCTGGGCAGTTGTAACACCCCCACGATGGGCGTGAATAAAAATAAAATTTTTATATTCTCGTTTTCAAGCCAAATCAACTCTTTGACTCCCTAATAGGGTCCTTCTAACAAATCCACAGACCTATTGAAACCTGACTGCACAAACCCACATAAGATGTGAGATTTCCCCATACGACCACAAGGTATGACCGTGTTCTTATGAGAGATGCTTCACATTTTAGGACTTTCAGGATGTGAAGCCACCCAAACTCTCACTCCTGAACTCCCAACCTATGGTACCCTCCAAAGAAATCAGATCTACAGTCCTGCACTATCCCCTCGATCAACGGCTGTGATCGTATCACAATTTCACATATTTGGATAATGAACATGAGCCAGATTTGACTCTCCATTCCCCGAAATCCCTATTCCCGTAACACCTATCTAAACCTTCCACCCATGTGACCGCTCAGCACGACTAGGGGCTGAGTCTTCGAGCTCGTCAGGACTTCGTGTCCCTCGACTTCTCATTTTCTTGAACTCTCGTGTACCGAAATGTTGATCCCCGAGTTAGACACTTAGCCAAATTCTAGTGCCTACCTCCTCCTTCTACCACATGACCTTGTCCTATGACCTAGGGCCAATCCAAAGAGCGCGTTGGGGTTTCATATACTGATATTTGACGACTTACGAAATCGAGTGGTCTTGCCCTTTGGTCTCCCGGTCGCTGAAATTCCGAAACTCGTTCACGCTTAAGCTGATGGCCCAGATCACTACTAGATCAACGACCATGATCACGTCATGATTTCACGAATCGTGATTTTGTGTGGACCTACCCTTTGACCACTCCAAGTCGCGAGTCAGCGAAATGATACCCGACCACCATGTGTTCTCTGTCGGTGGACAGTTCTGATTTATTCAGGACTTTCAAGACTTTGCCAAGTCCATTCTCCTGCTTATGCCAAGGTTAAGATCGACAGTCAATAGAACTCTGACAGATCCTTGGATTTATGGTCCTGGACCCCATTGCTACTTGCAAAGGCTGAAGGGGTCGAGGCATTAACGCCTGCACTCCTCCTCTAGATCCATTGGTCTTAACAGATCTAGGATATTTCCGAAAGGATCCCAACCATTAGTCTACTAAATGACGGAATACTCCCTTTCGATAATTGGACTAGCTATCCTTTCTGATATTGAATCATGAAATTCAACCTCTCGAACCTTCAAACTCCCACGACTCCGAGACCTTAGAGAGCTACTCTTTCTTTCATAAGGTTTCCAGACCCAGATCTCATGAACCTTCAGGTGGTTCTTGGGCAATTTTCCTTGATCTTAGTCGAGTCTTTGGGTAAAGGTTTGGTATGGTTCCAAGGTTTATGGGGTAATTCTTGGGGAAGAGTGCTCTCGAGGAGCCTTCCTAGAATATTACGAGAATGAAGCAAACAAGACAATTCTCGGTGGAGCGAAATCATGCCCCAGACTTAATCATTTGTACATAAACCAACTATGGCATGTAAGTATACACATGCATCCATGATTTCCAGTCTAAAACACCAGGCAATCATTCCATACATAAATCATTATGGGCATATAAACATGAGCATGTATTCATGATATTCAATTCAAAATACAAGGCATACAACACTTATCAGATCCAGTAAGAATGATTCAATTGTTGAGAGGGGTGCTCGTTTCCACCCAATCGTATCCTCAGTGACTCCAAATGGATTTACCACTAGCCACCCCCGAGCTAGACCACGATGCTATGAGATTCAATCTCTTACTTCCAGCTCAACAGAAGTCAAGGACGAAGGTTAGTCTCCTTCTCCTGATATATAAAAATAATCGAGGACAAAGGTTACTCTCCTTCTCCTATGTTCAGAACTCCCTGTGTTTCCATAGTTTCTCCAGTTCTCTTACGTGATCCCTCTCGTGCACACTCTCTCTACCCTTTACCACACTTCCTCTCTTGTCCTTTTTTTTGCAAGATTACGTGTGGCGCAAATTTCCCCATCCATGGTCAGGTCTAAGATATTTTATGGATGGGTGGTTCACCCCCATCCCCTCATTAAATCTTGAGGAGCCTCCACACCTACCAATCTGACGGTAAATTCATTCCAGGGTCAGAGAGTTGCTTTGGTCTTTGAGCAAGTAAAAACTAGTATGGTACTGGATCGGTGGAAGTTAACGCAACCATTCTAGGTCCCTTCCACCACCTTTCATTAGCCATTGTGGTATCTTTTAGCACATACCCCTCTCAGCAGTCATGTAACACATATTCCTAACATAATTTACCTTTATCGACCTTTTATATAAAGGTCCATCAAAACAAACGTTCACACCTTAAAGTTTGCCATAGTTCCTGGCCAATATAGTTATATATACAGACTGGGGGAAACATGGTGTTACACCAGTCATGGATGACTTGGATATTGGATGGATCAACATGCATACCATGCACATCAAAAATGTAGCCGAGGTACTAGACCCTGTCCATGTTGGAGGAGAATTTTTCCAAGTTGGCATATAGCTTGTGTTGTCACAGATTGTGCAGAACCTCTTGAATATGCAGCAAGTGTTTTTCCTAAGTCTTGGTGTATACAAGGATGTCATCCAAATACACCACTACAAAATAATTACTGAAAGGATGCAAGAATTCATCCATCAGCCTCATGAAAGTTGTTGGAGCATTTTTAAAACCAAAGCGCATGACCGACCATTAAAAAATACTTTCTTTTGACTTGAAGGAAATTTTCCATACATATGTCAATTCTATTGGGACCTGATGGTATCCAGACATCAGATCAATCTTAATGAAGTATTTGTCCCCCTTGATCTGATCAAGGAGATCATCGATTCAAATAATCGAGTATTGGTTCCTGACTGTGATTTTATTTAGGGCCCAATAATCAATGCAGAGTCGCCAAGTCCCGTCTTTCTTCTACACCAACACAATTCGGCTTCCACAAGGTGATGAGTTGGGTCAGATGTGCCCATTTTGGAGCAATTATTGGATCTAACACTTGATATCCTCATTTTCTAGCAGAGACTAATGATAGAATGGCCCATTAGGTAGTCGTGCATCAGGGGCTAGATCAATCGGATGATTGACCTGATAGTGCAGAGGTACCCCGGTAGGTGATGAGAATATGTCTTTGTATTCTTCCATGATCTTATCCACGTGTTTATGTTATGTGATGAGGTCGGCCATGGAGGCCATGGATGTGGCTACAAACTTTCACTCACTCTGACAGAGAATTACAAAGAAGACAAACTTCCCGGTCTGATAAATGACCTTCCTGCGTTGCTTGGCAGAGATCAAGGAAATAACATTAGGTGGGACTACCTTGGGTATCCTGTACAAATTCTTGTTTAAAGTAATAATAAAAATGGGAGGCCTAGACTCATATACAACATGATGTTTCCATAAATAAGGTTGGCCCAAAATAACATCACAAAATTCAAGGGGAGAAACATCACACAATACCTCATCTTTGAATTACTTGATGCCATATGAAAGTCAACACTGTTGGCTGACGTGAATATTGATTCCTTGATGGAGCCATCTCATGGTGTAGTGTTGCCGGTGCGATGTTGTCAGCAAGGCTAGATGCTTGATGAAATATTATGATATGAGGTACTTATGGCTACTGCTATCAACGATGAAGTGCAACGAAGTGCCTTTTACCCACATCTGTGAATGAAAAAGGAACTCGCCTTCCTCTGGCTCATCAAGTTCACAAGGTTGGATCTTGGTCGTAGCAACAATGGAATTGGGTTCCGTGTCAATGATCTGTCTCCCCTTTTCTGGTTCTAACTCAGATTAAAAACCCACATCTAATTCAAATGATTTTGACCTCAGCCACCAATGACTTCTTTGAGTGGAAATAAATAGTGTTATTCCAGGGGTTCTTATGGAAGTCACACCACTTCTCGATATCTTTCTTCGTCTTCCCATTGTCCTTCTTTTCTTACATCTTCGACTGGTTGTCCTGAGGTTGACCGTATTTTCTCTGTCCTTTGTTCTGTGGGTTGGGGCTTCCCTTTCCATGCTTCTGTTGTGAAGGGTTCCTAGACCCAAACTACTGTGTATTTTGTTTCAACTTATGCTCAATTTTGATGGAATAACGATAGGCCGCACCCAAGGATGGGATGTCCAAAAACTACATTTATGTCTATATGTATCTATGCAGACCGCCGCGGTACTTGAGAACCATATTTCATTCATATCCTCTGACTCCTAACTTGGTGTGCAAGGTATGGAAGACATCAGTGAACTCTGACACTGTTTGGTCTCTTTTATGCCATAGTGTGGTCCATCTTGTATACAATTCTTCATAACTTCCAGCAGGGTAGTATTATTCCTTAATAACATCCCTAAAGGAACCCTAAGTGGGTGAAACTACAAATAATTTGGATCCCTATATTTCCTTTTTCTCACGGAAAGTCTCCCATCAATCTTTGACATGGGGGACAACCTTGAGTAGTGAAAACATAATATTTTCTCCATCGAAAAAGTTGTGGTCAGAGAAATATGCTTCTAGAAGGTTTAACCATTTATCTACGGCATCAAAATCTATTTGAACTTCAAATATAGGAATATCAAAGTTGAGATTTACCTTGAAGGGGGTGGCACTTCCTCTTGAGGTGGATGCATCACTTGTCAGCAACCATCGAAGTATTTGTGCAAAGTTGTCGATCATCTCGTTCCTCTGTCACTCAAGGGATTCCTCAAGAAACATTTTGAAAGAATCTCTTATCCCACCATATTTATTTACACCCACCATGCATGATTTCTTGGGCATGGAAGATAAGTTTTCCTCAAGAGAAACAATATCAAGACCTAACTCTCTATACCCTGACCGTGTCAGGGACATGCATTAAAAAAACAATAAGGAGCAGACCGCTCTAATACCACTGATATGGATTTACGAGTAGAATAAAATGAAACCACATATTTATAATATTAACACAGATACACAATGAATAATAACAGAGATAAAATAAAAATTGGTTTCTATTAAATAAGAAATATGTTGAAAACTATAAAATGTAGACTTAAAACAAGCTTGCTAGAATGGTAGTAGCTTATCTCTGAGAAGAGATGTGACGACTATGCTCATTCACAAGAAGATGAGTACAATGGGGCTCTGAAGGAATTTTTACAATAAACATGAATTCCAAAACCCTAGACATCTAAAAGCCTAACCCTAGGAGATGACGTACAAAAATTCATGTGGGCCTCGTTGGGGTAAGTTAGTACATCAACTTCTTGGGGTCGTAACTTTTTCATACGATCTTCGTTTAGGGTGCATGATAGCACGTTGGAAAGGTATTGATGAGGATCTTGATTTAGAGGTCTCAATCAGATCCTTTGGATATCAATGAGGTGCCTAATCGTGAAAAAATGTCGTTTAGGTCCTCAAAATGGCCCTAGAAGTTCAGGGACCGAAAAAATGCTAAAAGTAGTAAGTTGCCAAAAAATTGTTTTGAGACAGTTGGACAAGGTGGGTGGCCACCAATATCCTCCTAGATCAAAGAAAATGAAACCTGCCAATAAGTTGTGATAACTCAACAAACAAAGCAGTTATTGGGATTGATTTGTTGAAGGAAATGGAAGAGTAGATGATAAAGATCAATTTAAAGGATACCTAGGACAATAATTTATTTTATCATACACGAAAAAATATTTTAGAGATTTTAAAGTGGGAAAACATGTATTTTTAAAAGTGAAGGAGAAATGAACTTTTCTAAGATTATGAAGTTACTCAAAGTTGACAACAAGATACTGTGGACATTTTGAGATCTTAGAAAAGATAAGGCCAGATTCATATATGCTATCATTTCCTACATCCACGAGTGTGCATAATGTATATCATGTATCCTTATTAAAATAATACATGTCTGGCCCTAACCACATAATTGATTGGACTGTGATCTAGATGGAACAAAGAGGAGATTTTGGGGTGGAACCAATATGCATCCTCGACTGTAAATTCAAATTTCTTAGGAACAAATCCATAGGGATGATAAAGGTTCAATGGACCTTCTACAATTCATAATGAACAACATGGGAGATCGAATAAATTATGCGGGAGGAATACACACAATTTTTATCAATTTTGAAGAAAACATAATATAAGAATGTAAGACTTCATTTTGAACAACTAGAGTCATGGAACCACATCTCAATGTCCTAGCCAACATTTGTTGGGGAGGCTAATAAAATAATGGTACAACCCAATGGACTGAAAGTATTAAAGGGAGTACATTCCTTGGGTTGGTGGGTTGAGTGGAACAAGAGAATATGGTTGGAACTACTGTTAGAGTTGTGAAATTGCATAATTTTTATTTTTCTAAGTATTGTGATGTAAATGTGTGTGTGCGCGCGTGCATGTGTGTATTTCAACATATTGTAGTGCACCGAGGATGGTGCACAATTGTAGGGGAGGGGGAATGTAATTTTCCCACTATAATCCCTATTTTAATTAATGCATAATGTATATAGGAAATGTGTTCACGACCAAGCTATGTATATGTGAATTATATTTATGAACATAATAAATAGAATATGATGTCAGTTGTTGGGGGGCATGGATAGAGATGGGGAATGATTAATCCACAATAGAGGGGAGGGTATAAAATAATGTCTAAGAGAGGGATCCAAGGGATAATTACCCATGTCTATTAATTCAACTCACTTCCTAAAATTTCTATTGGTATATGAACCTTCTAATTTTTTGATTGAGTGTTTTCAAAGCCAATCATTGAATGCATGTAAGAGCACGGGTGTGAGAAGTCACATATCATAGTTATTGAGAGCGCGTGGCTAAGTACAATCAACTTGGGGAAGTGTGTAAGTCAAGAAAGCAAGAAAAGAGAGGATATTTGTATGGGAAGTTACAACAATTTTGGGATAGTCATGTTTTGCATGAACAACAAGGAGAGAGCAGGGAAAAATAGAGCATTGGAGTTGTAGAAACCACATAGGGTGAATTATGGGGTATGTTGTAGAATTTATGGAGAGTATTTTGAGTAGAAAACTGAAGATCCAGGTTTTCATGCCTGAAGAGTGAATTCCCATGTGAGTTGCACTGTAACAACAAGTTATTGTTGTTGTTTTTCCTAGAATTTTTCCTAGTAGTGAGCTCCCTTGAGTTTCTAAGTAGTGATATTATTGATTACCTATGCCAAAGAGACCCTAATAAATGAATGGGATGCCTAATGGACTAATATAACTGAATTGATACATTACTTGGATTTGGAAGGTCAAGAGGAAGAGAGTTGGTGGAAAATAGGGATAGTTGTAGGGGAATATGAGTAAGTTGTGGGATTTTATGAGCCGTGAGTGACCCTTTTTTGTTTATTGTTATCCCCATCTCAGGGGTGAATTGTTGTTGATATATGAAACAACAAGTTTATGGTTTGGTGGAATATCCATCCTAGGTAGTTGGTTGCATAACTGATTTAAAAGATAAGTGTTTTATTTATTTTATGTGTTATACTTATGAGCTTTTAATGGTTGTGCATTCACTATGTGTTTATAAAGGATTTGTATTATGCTAGGTTGAGTTATTAAACAACATTTATGTCAATTTTAGCATGTTGTATATGCATTTAATTAATGTTATCATACAATAGTTAAATTTGTGTATTTCATAGTTGATAAGCTACAAGAAATTAGTTAGCAGAAAAATAAAATAAAAACATTTTTATGTGTAATTCCACATGTAATGGACCTTAGTTGGGGTAGAGAATGTTACATAATAAAAAAACAAAAAATTTCAAATCTCTTCCTCTTACAACTATATGGGGAATTTGGACAACTAGGAATCAATCCATTTTTTAAGAAAGAGATCATATCCCCTTAAATTGTTTTCTTCAAAGATTTAACATTTTATCATCTTTTCTTTAGCCTTATAAAACTTCTTAGATTGATAGGCATCAAGAAGATTTGATAGAAAAGGACCTACCATGGGCATTTTTCGATGGGGCATCTTAGATAAATTCTTCTCTTGGAGGTGTTAAGGGCATTATACACATTTCAAACAATCATATCATCTATTTCTCAACGAACATTAGAAATGAGACAAACAATTTATGTGAATTCATGGATCTTAGGCTCACTCTTCCCATAGCATGTGAAAATGGCCTCACTTATTTGTGATATATTTATGGATATTCCTTTTTATTCAATGGATGAAAGGTGATTTTCAATATTTAGAACTATACTCTTCTTCTATTACTTCAAGAGTTCCAAAATAAGTCAAAATATTTATCCTTCATTTCTTTTGATCACATTTACAAGGACATCAACAAAGAATTTGATTGAGTCTCAAAATATGGATTTGTATTGGACCAAGGCTCATGGAAAATCTCAAAAAATTCCCAAGTTGATCCCAAGAATATTTTCATGATACATGGTTGTAATGATTAATTTTTGCATCACTCTATGTGTTTTTTTCCCTATGATACATGGCTAAAGATGAATACGACCAACCCCGGATTTCAAGAGAATTTTTTAAATCTTTTTTTCTACAGTTTTGTGATTATCAAAAATCTTTTAGAATCTACTCATGATCATTTTGTAAACAATTGATAGTTTCTCTATAGCTTTAATAGTACCACAGGACGAAATATCTGGGATTTTATCTAGCATGAATGCCAAGGCATCTACTATGTAAATTTTTTTTAGAAAAAAATTATAAGCCTGTTTCCTTGGAAAAAATAACAAAAACCTAAAGAAAAAGAATCGTTTTAATAAAATAAATTGGCGTAGATCCATATTAACTATTCATACATCAACTTCCTAGAGGGATCAAATAGTTTGAGTTGTAAAACTTTTTAAAATGAAAAACTTGAGAAAATGTTTCCTTTTAACACTTGATACATCAAGAGTTAAGTTAGATCTATGTTATTTCCCTCTTGACACGTGATGCTTTTGTTGAGCACTTATACATTCAAGTTTAAGTTAGATCTATGTTAGGGCACTTGATACATTCGAAGTTAAGTTAGATCTATATTAATTTCCTTCTCTACACTTAATACATCGAGAGTTAAGCTAGATTTATGCTAATTCTATTTATAAATCAAGTATGTTATGAAAATGTCTCCCTCCATCATTTAAGATTTATAAATGCAATATACTCTTAAACATAAAATACTCCTATACTTTCTTATCACTTAATTTTTATACTTTCTTACTTTATTTATTTCAAATTTTACAAAAATAATTTCATTTTAAAAATCCAAAATTTAAAAATTCAAAATATTACATATATAAAATAACAAAATTACATATATAAAATCCAAAACTTTTGGTATATTTCTTTTAAATGTTTTTTTTAGCTTTTAAATGTTATTGATCATTAATCATTCACCTCCTTTATTTTCCCCGTAGTTTCAAAGGTATGTTGTATGTTCTTTTTCCCAACTCATTGCTTCTTGTAAATGTTATGTATTGATGTTTACTCGCATCTCACTAAATTTTTTGATATCATCTCACATTAAGTCAGCGGATATTAACCTTTCCATAACCTTTCCACTTTTAAATATTATTGATCATTAAGCATTCATCTCCTCTCTTTTCCCTAGTTTTAAAGTTATGTGTTTTTCCACAAATCCCTTGCTTCTTGTAAATGTTATGTATTTATGCTTATTTTCATCTCACTAAATTTTTGGTTATCTTGTACCCATTAAGTTAGTGGTTATTAGAAAGAGTTGAATTAGGTAGATCAAATCTGGACGTAAAATTTTTAAAATGGTGAATGGGCGGGAATTAGCAACAAACTAGATCAACAATGGCAGATCGACTGGAGGTTTTTCTCTTAGTAGTTAGCATAGAGGGGTTTCATATCAAGTCCTTTAGCTTATTTATCGCTCGGGTTTGATTTATAGTACCTTGTCTAGTGACGTCTCTCCCTACTTAGAATTTCTGGATAAAACATTGATCCTGACTTGATTGAACCAAGAATCGTGGTATTTATTGGTTTTTTAGCCATCAACTCGCTAGTCGAGGGATTTATTTCTGAGTTTTATTATCCATCCAACGATTAATGAGCATTCGAATTCTTAAATCCATATTCGTGATGGACATAGCAATCTGTGCCTTATTTTCCTTTCTAGGAAACTAAACCATCTAATGCACTTGTTTTTTCTTTAAGTGGAGGACACATGGCCTTAAATCATGCTTGTAATGCGTCTTCTCAAACAAAGGAGTTATTAGTTGACAGTGATGACCTGGGGTGGTAGGATGAGGGGTTTCTCTCGAAGATTGATGAACTTTGTGGGGGCCAGACTCTATCATCTCTAGTTATTAATGATATTGAGTATAGGACAGGTGTGAAGACTTACCTATTGACACCTGATCCATCACAACCCATTAGTCATAACTTTCGAACTAAGGAGCCTCTTAACTTTATGGAGGCTAGTATAGAGAAGTTCATTCTTGCACAGTCAAGGTAGTTCTTTGTAGATGGTTTCACTCAGAGGCAAGAAGGGCATGTCAAGTATTCTGCTACAACTTCAAAGGGGACCTCTTCTCCATGTACCGAGATGAAGTTTGGGAAATCTGGAACATTCAAACAAGGTTATTACCCACATACTGCTTCCTAGAATTTGGGTCTTGAAAGGAAGAAATCCTGGAAGTCAAAGGAAAAGGCTCATAACATGGTTCTTGGAGCATATGTGGCTCTGGAAGATGTAGTGAGACTTTCTCTCTGTTGTGTGGTGGGTAGATTAACTTATCCTTACCTCTGTAAGGGAAAATTTTTGAGGTGGTTAGAACAAAGGTCGACTACTCTGTTGGGTTACTGTCCATAATTCTTCCCTCTATCAAAAGGATGGCTCAGATTCATCTGTAGAACCCTAGAGGATGCTACGGGACTATTGGATACGACTTTGATTTTGGGAGGGTGTACTCTTTTTCTTAAGCGTTAGAGACTAGCCTTTGATTTGGAGATGGAACACTTCTAGTACCATGATTTATGGGTACTTCTGCCAGGATTACCGATACATTTCTGGAACCCTAAGACGCTTAAATCCATTGGAAACTCACTGGGGATATTTCTTGCAGTCAACTCTGAAGCTTCAAAAATCTCATTGAGGAAGGTGGCCAGAGTTCTGATTGTGATGGCCCTGCATGGTGGTCTCCCAGAGGTCATTAGTATAGAATGGAGAGGTAGACAATACTGACAAAAAATAGACTACCTGGGCCTACCCTTTCGATGCAATCGATGTAGGGGTACTGGTCATTTGTGCTGGAAATGCAATGGTGCCCCCTGGAGGAGGAATCATAGGAGTCATTGCTATTGAGGGATCCTCTAGATTACATGAATGTCCGGAAGTTGTTGGAGTGCGAAGGAACTGGCTTTGAACCAGGAGCTACATGCATGGTCAAGGACATGGACTCCTCACTATCCGATAAGCTGAAAAGACATTGTCCTAGTTTTTATTCTTCTCTTTCAGTCTAGGAAAAAGAAGCATTAAATTTTTTTGTTTGGTTGTGGTCTTCTACTTCAGGGGTCTCAAGTCATGTTACAAGTGAGGGATTTAATGTTGTTGACCCCATACATAATTCTGTGAGTCCTTCTAGGACTATCATTCATGATCTCGTTGACACAAAGGTGACAACGAATGTTATTAGTTTGAATGTTACTGAAGTTCACTCGAAGTCTCCCTCACAGACTTCCTGAACATTGGTTTCGCTTGTGACTGCCCTTAGAGATATCCCAAAGATTGACGATCTAGTAATGAGTCAAGCTCATTACCTTTACCTGGTTATGGTGAACCGAAGTTGGATGAACCATCCCTTAGTGATATCCTTGAATCGCTAGTACCTGGCGTCAAAAGAAATAAAATTATATCACAGTTACCAGGTTTTAAAGGGAAATCGGTGGTAAGTGATGGTCAAAACTCTAAAGGTACTTCTTATGGGATGGATGTGGGGGAGGGAAAAGATTTTACTTGGTCAAGAGGGGTGGGAATGGATTTGTCCCTACTAAAAACGAGAATCTCATGGAAGAAACAGGCATCCATTAGTCAAATTAATATTGAACCAATAACTTCCATTGAAGGAGGGCCTCTTAGAGTAGTGAAAGCCCAGGCTCAAGAAAACTAATGATACTATTATCCTTAAATTTAAGAGGGACGTGAGGATCCCTAAAAAAGGCCTCAGTTAGGAGATTACTAGATCAAACTCGCCCTGATATTGTTTTCTTGCAGGAAACTTTGGTTTCGACACAAATTTCCAGAGATTTTTTGTTTTCCCTTAGACCCACCTGGGTGACATGTGCGGTTGATGCTTTGGGAAATTCTGGGGGTTTACTAGTTTCTTGGGATCCTCTTATCTTTGATCTTGTTCCCTATATTACGGTTGGTGGCATCTTATTAATAGGTACAAACATAAGGGACAATAGGGAACTTTATTTCATGAATGTCTATGGACCGTGCATGGAGCGCATTAAATTCTGGAAATTTTTTGCAGATAGCGGATTATTAGATATTAAGAATCTAATTTTAGTGGGTGACCTGAATTTTGTCTATGATCCGGAGGAAGTTTGCGGGGGTACTCCTAGACAAGCTATATTTGATGACTTTTACAAGGACCTGTTTGGGGATAAAAAGTTGATTGATGTGAAACCTACAAAGTTGGTTCTGACGTGGAGAAATGGTAGGTCAGGGGAACAAGTTGTGGTAAGAAGGCTTGAAAGGTGTTTAGTTGCCGAAGATTTGTTACTAAAGGTGGGGATTTACCGTTCCTGGGTTGAATATCCATTAATCTCAGATCATGCTCTAGTTCTATTACAGTTGGATGCTCCTCCGACTCATATTGCTTCTCCCTTCAAGTTTAATGCTCACTGTCTATTGGATCCAAAATTTGAACATTTGGTTTTGTTAACTTGGAACAATCCAATTTATTTGACTGAATCATGGTGAAGGAATCGCCTCATGTGGAAATTAAAGAATTTAAAAGAAAAAACTAAGCATTGGTATTGACAGAAATAGGAAAAGAACTTGGTCAAACTCAAAGATTTAGAAGAAGGCATTAAATTATCCATTTCAATACTAAATGTAGATACTACAAACTTGGAGGAAGGGAGGATTTTGCGCCAAAAATAATTGGATAGAAATTTGATCCTTAGAGGTATCAAAAAATATTGGAGATTACGCAGCAGGGCGATTTGGCTGGCGAGTGGGGACAATAATACAAACTTTTTTCATAACTTCGCTAATTTCAATTGTGCGAGAAAGCACATTTGGGAAATTTTGGATATTGAAGGGTTGATTTTCACAGAGCCGACAACTATTAAAAATGAAGCCTTTGATCACTTTAATAATTGTTTCAAGAATCAAGAGACCCAAATATGGCTGAGAAATTCAAAATTGCAAGTATGTTCCCAAAAATTTTCAAGGAGGAGGACTCAAACAGACTCACTCAACTGGTATCATTGGCGGAATTAAAATCAGTTCTCTTCAAGTTCAAAAAAGCCAAGAGCCCTGGCCCGGATGGATGGTCAGCTGAATTCTTCACATTTTTCTTTGATATAGTGGGACAAGACCCTCTTGATATGGTGGAAGAAATGAGAAGAATGGGATCGGTGGGGGGTAGCATAAACTCAACTTTCATATCTTTGATCCCGAAGACACAAAAGCCCAAAACCTTTGATGATTTCTGACTGATTTCTTTATGAAATTTATGTTATAAATTAGTATCCAAAATCATTTCCAATCAGATTAAACCCTTTCTATCTTGTGCACTTTCCGAAGAACAGTTTGGCTTTCTCCATTGAAGGATAATTCAAGAAGCTATCGGCTCAGTACATGAAAGCTTACACAACATCAAAAAAAAGAAATTAAGGGCGCTAGTTCTTAAATTGGACTTGAAAAAGGATTACGACTGTGTCAATTGGTATTTTTTAAGACTCATTCTGATCTCTACTGGTTGCGGCTCTCAACTGACAAAATGGATAATGGCTTGTGTTTCGTCTTCTACATTAGTTGTTTTAATTAATGGAGAAGCGACAAGATTCTTTAAAAATGGTAGGGGGCTGCGACAAGGTTTTCCTTTGTTGCCACTACTATTTATCCTCGTAATGGAAGGACTCACCCTACTGCTGAAATCTGCTCAGGGAGATGGTAAAGTCACAGGTATTAAAGTCTCCAGTCTTTTTAAGATTTTGCATGTTCTTTTTGTTGATTATATTATTATTATGACAAGGGCTAACTCAAAGGAGTGGTGGGAGATAGACAAAATAATTTCATCCTTCTACATAGCATCTGGACTAATGGTAAATCAGTTCAAATCTACAGTTCTACATGCGGGTTTGTCAAGTAATGATCTTACCCCCTTCAAAGATCTCCTCCCCTGTGCTTTTATGGATTTGTCTGAAGGGTTTAAGTACCTGGGCTATCGTTTAAAGACCAGAACATTTAGAGTCGAAGACTGGGACTGGCTCCTAACAAAAGTTTCGAAGAGGATAGAGGTATGGTGCAATAGATGGCTTTCGCTGGGGGGTAGATATACACTGGGAAAATTCGTCTTAGAAGGACAACCAAAGTACTGGATGTCATTGGAGGCCATTCTGCGTGCTATTTTGAATCAAATTCGGAAAATGATTTTCAAGTTTTTATGGAATGGTAGCATAGACTCACAAAAAATATATTTATGTATATGGGAACTACTTTCTAGACCCAAAAAATTCAGAGGGTGGGGGATTAGAAACTTGACATTCTCCAATACGAATCTCAATGCAAATACACTATGGAGGATCTTGACTCTGCAAGGGATTTGGCACAAACTTATTCGGGATAAGTACATGAGAAAGTTGGTGGTTATTGAATGGATAAGGTTGTCTAGAACCATAAAGAAAATGTGGCATCGAGGATGTGGAACAGTATGGTACACTCGTTTTATGTTATTCTCCATTGGTTAAGTTGGTCACTTGGGACAGGAACCAACATTGTACCAAGAAGAGATCATATTCTTGGTCTAGGACATAAAGCTATCTTAACAAACCAATTGAGATCAGTCCTAGCCATAAAAGGGATTTTTTCCTTGCCATTGGCTTCAGTCTTTCAAGACCCAATATCCCACTCGAAAAACTGAATTAGTGCAAAGGATTTGGGAATATCTGGGGATTTAGAAATGGAATGGGAACAATATTGCAGAGATCTAAATGAGGCAGGGGTGTCACTAAGAGAGAAAGAGGACACACTCATCTGGACAGGAGGGGATTCTATAGGGATAATGTCAGTTAAAAATATATATTCAACACTTATTTCTATCTATGAGTGGCCTCAGATGAAGAGATGGAAATTTAAGTTATGGAAATGGGAGATCCAATTGAAGAAAAAACTATTTATTTGGCTGGCTTCAGAAAATAAAATACTAACTTGGCAAATTTTACAGGGCAAAGGATGGCAGGGACCTGGGCGGTGTTCATTATGCATGTCTGAAATTGAGGACGTTGATCACTTATTTGTGCATTGTCGATTTATACAGACTGTATGGGAAAGCTTAGATATTCGACTAAACAAGAAATTTCGCTGGAATGGAAGGACTCTCTGTCATTGCTTTGAGACATGGATGAGAGACAAAGAATGTTCAAGTATACTGGTGACACATCTTTGTTACAATATATGGAAAGAAAGGAATCAAGTGATATTCGAAGGGAAAAGTCCCAGCTGGATGGCAGTCTTTATTAAAACACTGAGGAATTATTACCCTGGTAACAACCCAAAATTAAAAATTGCTATGAAATTGAGCCCATTAATTCAGGATTTAGATCATATACTTGCCTTCTTCGATGGGGCATCAATATTAAAAGGACACAAGTGTGGGGTTGGGGGAATATTTAAGTTTTCCTCTTAAAAAGTTTTTAGATGGTTCCTAAATGGAGGTAGTGGCACAAATTCAAAAGATGAGTTGTTGGGGTCGTGGGGGACTTTAACCATGGAAAAAATGTGGAATATTACTGAACTAAAAGTATTTGGAGATTCAAAGGGTATTATTGGCTGGCTCAACAATGGATGCACTTTAAATGCCAGCCATTTAGAAGGGTGGAAATACAGAACCAAATAATTCTCCTCACAGTTTCAAGAAATCGGCTTCATTCATATTTTCAGAGATTTCAACAAGAAAGAAGACCTACTATCAAAACAGGCTTTACTTGGGTTTCCTGGCAAATTGACATACTACTTTCTTGTCAATGGAAAGGCAGAGGCACCGAATCATTTAAATCTCTTCTAATGATGATTTTAGCGATGGTCATGCTTTTATGCATGGGTTAGATTTTGGGGTTTTTTATATGGTTTTGTTTAAAGGAGTTTTGAATATATGAACTATTTCACCTTCTGAAAGGTTGAGAATTAATCGTATGGTATAAAAATCTATTATGTAAGGGGATTAATCATCCGTTCTTAGATTGAAGTAGGATAAATATTTTGAAGAGAATTTCCACTTTTTAAAAAATACAACAATACTCAGATTGTAGTAGTGGCTGGCTAGCTAAGTATTGAACTTTTGGGGGACTTGCAATATACCATCTGACATGGTTTTGATGATGTAAAGGAAATTGTAATATTAATATAATTTCAAGCAACTTTTCTTTGAAAAAAAAATAAATTAATGATTATTATATTTGGGAGATTACCATATTGTGGAATTAATAGCTACCCCAAGTTTATTTTAATGTCCTCCAATAATTGATTTCAACTTGAATGCTACAGATGTGGCGAATAAAACTAAAATATAAAACATTATATATATATATATATATATATATATATATATATATATATATT
>JASDQU010185869.1:4956-20668 GCA_032191745.1 Picea mariana | reverse complement strand
AGTGTTAAAGAAGAAAACTTGGGTTTTGCATAGATTCACCTCCATTCCCAAAGCCTCTCAAAAGAGGTCAATGATGGCTCTGAAGCATAGGTCTTTTATGTCTTTAGAAAAACCCATAAGAAGTATATCATCTATGAATTGACTGTGAAAGATGGGGGGAGAAATTCCATGGGGTGTGAGGCCAGAGAGAGAATGGTCCATGATGGCTGCTTTAAGGGTGCATCTTTGTCCTTCTACCAATAGGATAAAGAGAAAAGGTGAGAGACGGTCCCCTTGTGTTATGCCTTGTCAAGGAGAGAAGGGTTTGGAGGGGAATCCATTAATGAGAATGGAGAAAAATGTTGAGGAGGTGAGATTGACCATCTAAGAGACCCAAGTGGGGTCGAAGCCAAAGGATAGGAGGAAAGATCTTAAGTAGTTCCAACTCAATTTGTCAAAAGCTTTAGAGAGGTCTAATTTTAGGAGCATACCTAGAGTTTTGGTAGAGTGAAGTGAATGGATAGCTTCATTACCTAGGATCACGTTGTCCATAATTTGTATTCCCTTGAAATAGCCTAATTGTTCTAGAGAGATCAGGAATGGAAAAATGGGTTTAAGTCGGGTGGCAGTAATCTTACTGAGGAGTTTGTAAATGACATTGCAGAGGGCTATAGGAATGAATTGCGACAGGCATGTAGAGTTGTTTTCCTTAGGTATGAGGGTGAGGAAAGTTGCATTGAGGACTTGGAAGAAATTTTTGGATTTTCTAGAGTGCTCAATGATTTCCCAAATGTCTTCACAGATGATGCTCCAACAATAATGAAATAAGTCTGAGGTAAATACATATGGTCTAGGAGCTTTGCCTAGCTGTGTAGCCTTGAGAGATTGATCAAACTCCTCTTGAGTTATTGGTTTCATGAGGGCTTCATTTTTCTCTTTGGTGACCTCCTTGGGAATGTTCCTAAGGATGGAATCTATGGCCTGCAAGAGATCTGTTGGGGGTTTCATGAGAAAAGTTTGATAGTAAGAAAGAAATTCCTTTTCCATATCTTCATGTTGTTGAATTTATATACCTTGCACCGAGACTAGGTGTTTGATGTGATTGGTTTGGCACCGTTGGATCATAGATCTTTGGAAGAATATTTTTTTTTCCCCCTCTTTCAGCCATTGGATGCGATATTTTTATTTTCAGAGTACTTCTTCCTGTGCTCTTATTTCCACAATATGGTTGTTTAAAAGTGTTTATTGCATTTTAAGGTCTTCCGTCAAACCATGTGATCGAATCTGCTATTGGACTGTCTGCATTTGTTGTTTAAGGTTTTCCTATGCTTGGAAGATGTCACCAAAGGTAGAACTATTCCATGATTTTAGGTGTTTCTTGAGGTTTTTTATCCTTTCTTGGAACCAATACATTGGGGTCCCTGTTTGAATAGTCACCTCCTCCCACCATGTCTTTATGTTGGTTTGGAAATCCAAGTGTTTCAAACAGAATTTTTCAAAGCAGAACAGTTTCCTTCATGGGGTACTAGTGATATCGAGAGTTAGTAAAATTGGCCAGTGATCTGATCCCGGGGTGTCTATGACTTTGGTGTCCCAAGATAATCCATCCATTATAATAACTTCAGAGATTAGGAAGCAATCAAGTCTGTTGGAGACATGTTGTGCCCCTGAATTCCTATTTGACCATGTGAACATCCCATTGTCTGTTCCAACATCAATGAGATTTAAGAGACCGATGGTGTCATTGAAACTTATGATGCCATTGCCTAGAGAGCGATGGCCTCCCTTTTTCTCCTCCAACCCTATGATCATGTTGAAATCTCCCCCATGGATCCAACACTGGGGGCCTAAATTCTCTGCTATCTATTCCAAGTGTTGAAGAAAGGCTTTCATGTCCCATGATCTAGGGGGGGCATACAAATTTGTGATGTGGCCTTGTTTGTTCGAGCCAATGAGGCAAATGGATGCAGTGATGGTCCATTTGGAGGTAAAACAGTTGTCAAGTAGGACTATGGTGAGGTTCCAAAGAATTGCAAAACCTTCAGATTCCCCTCTGGCATCCACTTCCACATACCGAGATTGCTTCCAACATCCTTGTAGAGTGATAGTCACCTCTATCCCTGTGCATTTTGTTTCCTATAGGAGGAGTATGTCTGGCTGATCCTTCTTGATTCTGTCTTTGAGAAAAGCTTGTTTTCTCTTTGCGTTAAGGCCAGTTATGTTCCAGGATAGTATCTTCATGATGATGATGGGTGTTGGAGGGGAGGGAAGATTTCCAAGGTCAAATGTATTTGGCCTGAGTTGACTAGAAATTTTCCTACATCTTGAATGAGTTGGTGTTGTGGTTTTTTGCCTCTCTTATTTTCTTCTTTTGTAGGCTTGTGCTGTTCCTTTGAGGTATCTTTTTGTATTCCTAGATTTGTGTAGGCTCTCGATGAACCTCCTATCGAAGAATTGAGGACCTTGTACACCTTACGTAGCTGATCTGGAGGGATGGTGTATAGTTTCTTCTTGCGTTATGCTTTCTCCAGATGGGCCATGTCAATGCGTGCCAGTTCTTGATCCTTTAGGTCCATATCTGGATCCCCTATTTCTAGGCCGAGAGTGTTTGAAAGAATGGGCGTCGGGATTGGAGCTAGAGAGAAGGGAGGGGATAGGGGATCGGGAAAAGCATAGGTTTGACCAGCTGCATGTGTTGNGGGGGTTTGGAGGGCATCAAAGGAGGGACCTAGGGGGGTATCTTATTGGTGAGGGGTCTAGTGGGGGGCCTAAGGGGTTGTCCTCCTAGATTGACGCTTTCTGTGGCCCGTGACCTGGGTAAAACCTTCCTTGGTCTTGTCAGAGTCTTCCTGAGTTGTCTTAGGTTGGTTATTTAGAGGGAATTCATGGAAAAGATGCCCATGCTCATGAAATTTGCGAGAGAGAAAGGGGATGTGCTCGTAATCTAGGGTTTGGGACCACTCAACATCTTGATAATCTAGGATAATGGCTCTAGGAAGGGGTTTTGAGATGTTTAAATACACAGATCTGTGGACATAATTATTGTACCTTCGTTTCTTGGTTGCCTCTTAGGCTTCGATGTAGCTGTTTATGGTGTTCCCTATTCCTACAAGAATCACCTCCAACCATAATTCCTATGGGAGCGAGTACATTCACAGTGAGACCGAGGCTTGGGTGAAGTCTTCCTTTTCTAGGCTGAACCTTTTTGTCCAAAATCTGAGGAAGAGGCCTACTGAGTTGTAGAAGTATGTACCCCCCCTCAAAGATTCGATTTCTATCCTCCAGGTATGGAAAATGATTGTGAAGAAGCCTTTTGATCCTAGTTGGAGATCGTAATTTTCCTTGGGTTTCCACCAATGTTGAATCTATTTGACCATGTCTTTTTTAGAATTCCATAGCCCCAGGAATTTAACTATCAGGAAAAAATCTCTCATGTATTGTTTATGATCTTCGATTCTTGGAGAGTTGATGGTGTATTTTGGAGCTATCGTATCTTGTGGGATGCATTTTCTGGGTTCCCAGGTGCGTTTAAATTTTGGCTAACTCATTTCACGATCAATTTCCATCGATTTTTCCTTCAACATTTCATCCTCCCAGATTAGTTGTTGCATGCCCTCCAGGAGTTCAAAGGTTGGGAAATTGAAGTGAGAGGAGCCATGCTCCTTTCCTATGACAATGCTATAAGAGGGGATGTGGAGTGCCCCTCCCTTGGCCTCCATGGTCGTGGCACAGAGTAGAAGGCAACGAATTCAGGTTGCAGCAAAGAACCCTAGCGCACATTTTCCACCACTTCCAACCCTTTTTCAATGTTATTATTGATAAACTTTCGTTATTTTCTTCATGGATGAAACCTTTCAACTTTCTTTCCCTTGTTTCTACCATTTTCATTTCTGGTATCTAACATTTTCATTTCTTGTAGAAGATCTTCAACTCCCAGGTATCAAACTATATTTTTTGGTTTATGTTATGCATGTAATAATTTTGGACATAAAGCTATGAATTGCAGATCTATCAACAGGAACATAAACAACTTTGAAAGTCATACACAAAAGGGTTATCCAAGAAGGCCTAGTGAAACACAGAGAACAAGTTATAACAGGTTTGAATCTTTGAGCACTGAAGTGGAATGTTACAAATGTAACAACTTTGGACGCATGGCCAAATATTGTGAAATGCCAATCTCTCCAGAGAACCGCCACAGAATAAAAACACTCGCAGACATGAACCTCATAAAAGGACATGGATAAGAAAGCATAATCAGTATAACAATGAAGAATTCACACTCACTATACAACCTAAGAAGAAGAAACATGGTTAGTATGTTGACAGCGGCTGTTCGAAAAACATGATAGGTGACAGAGATAGGTTTCTTACATTAATAAAGGAAAGATATGGATCAATCTCCTTTGGAAATGATGATTCATCTAAAATCATTGGAAAAGGCATAGTCAGAATTGGGAACAAGAATACCAAGGCAGGAAATGTTCTACTAGTAGAAGATAAGAAACGTAATCTTCTAAGTGTGAGTCAAATGTGTGACCAAGGTAATAAATTTACTTTTGATTCACAAAAGTGTGAGATAAAAAAAGAAGGTTCAGGAAAATTGATTGCAACAACTACGAGAACTTCAAGCAACATATATGTATTAACTCAAATTGTAAATGAAAAGTGTCTCCTAGGAAACGAAGATGAAAGTTGGCTATGGAATAGAAGAATGGGTCACATACATTTTGATAACCTTGTCAAAGTCGGAAAAAAGGAAGTAGTCAGAGAAATGCCCTAGATAACGAAACCATCCAACACTTTATGCAAGCATTGTCAACAAGGAAATAAAACAAAGACCAGGTTTAAATATAAGGAATATACAACAACAAGACCACTGGAAATTGTGAATACTGATCTAGTTGGACCAACTACATAAAATGTGAGAAATACTTTATGTTATTAGTTGATTATTATACAAGAATGATTGTAGTTTTCTTTCTCAAGAATAAGTTAGAAGCTTTTGAAAACTTCAAGGTCTACAAGGAAATGGTTGAAAATGAAATGGATTCAAAAATCAATTGCTTGAGATATGAGAATGGAGGAGAGTTCACTTCAAAGGAATTTATGGACTATTGTAGTATTCATGGAATACAAATCCAATTCTTCATTGCTATGACACCTCAACAGAATGGAGTTGAAGGAAAGAACATGACAGTACAAGAAATGGCTCGAACAATGTTAATGGTTTCCAAATTGACAAATATATTTTGGAATTAGGAAATGCATACAATATTTCACATTCAAAACAGAGTAATTCTCATAAACAACACTGACAAAACTCCATACGAGCTATGGAAAGGAATACCAACAAATGTGAATCACTTCAAAGTTTTTGGAAGCAAATGCTACATCAAAAGAGAAGATGGAAGAATGGGAAAGTTTGACTCTCGTGTGGACAAAGGAGTACTTGTTGGTTACTCAAGTGCAAGGAAAGCATACAAGTGTTACAACCTGAGATTGAACAAAGTTGTAAAAAGAATCAACGTAACGATTGATGAAACATGTAGACAAGAATTAAAGGAAGAAGAAAATGAATCAATGGAACAACTTTACGAAGAAGAAACAAAATATGAAAAAGTAGAAGCAGAAGATAAAGAGGATCCAACAGAAGCAGAAGAGCAAGTTCAGCAAGTGCCTCCAAAGACACCTAGTAGGTGAGTACAGAAGAATCATCCTCCAGATCATATTATCAGAAACAAAGATGCAAGAGTTGATACTAGAAGAAGAATTCGTTCACCAGAATAAACTCACCTAGCACTCTCATCTATTATTGAACCAACTTGTTTTGAAGATGCCAACAAGGATAAATTTTGGAATAAGGCCATAGATGAAGAATTGGATCAAATAGAGAAAAATGACACTCGATAATTGTTTCCAAGACCAAAGAATAATAATGTGATCGACACAAAGTGGGTATATAGGAATAAATTGAATGAAGATGGACATGTTACAAGGAACAAATCTAGATTGGTATGTAAAGGATATGCATAGGTTGAAGGAATCGACTTTGAAGAGACAATTTCCCCAGTCGCCAGAATGGAAGCAATCTGATTTCTTTTAGCTTATGCATGCTCCAAAAATATTAAAGTTTATCAAATGGATGTAAAATTATCTTTTGTGAATGGGGAACTTGAAGAAGAAGTCTACATTGAACAACCAGAAGGATTTAAGTTTTCAGAGAACGCAGACTATGTGTGTAAATTAAAGAAGGCATTGTATGGTCTTAAACAAGATCCTAGAGCATGGTACTCTAGAGTAGATAAATATCTACAATAGGAAGGATTCAAAAAAGGAAGTGCAAAAAACAACCTCTACATCAAGATACGTCAAAGGAATCAAGGAATTTTTATTTCTCAAACCAAGTATATCAGAGAAATGCTGAAAAGGTTCAGAATGGAATATTGCAAATCGATTATCACTCCCATTCAAACCAGTTGCAATTTGATAAAATATGATGATTCAAAGTCTATTGATCATAGGAAATATAGGTTAATTATTGGTATCCAACTATATGTGACAACATCTAGACCATATATAATGTAGGCAGTTGGACAGGTGGCACGATTTCAAGAAGCACCAAAGGAATCACATCTATTAGCAGTGAAGAGGATTTTCAGATATCTCAAATGAACATAAGAGTTTGGATTATGCTATCCAAAAGGAAAGGATCTATCACTTATTGCCTACATAGATGTAGATTGGGCAAGTTGCATTTATGACCAATGAACCACCAGTGGAGCAACTTTCTACTTGGGTGAGTGTTTAGTATCATTTCTAAGAAAGAAACAATCATAAATATATTTATCTACAGTCAAGGAATAGTATATTGCAGCAACAACATGTTTTACACAGGTCCTATGGATGAAACAAAATCTGATAGTTACGCAGGTTGAGTATGATGAGGCCATTCCAATATATTGTGATAATACAAGGACTATCGGTATCTCAAAGAACTCGATGATGCACTACAAGATGAAGCACATTCCAATCAATTATCACTTTATACAGGAACATGTTGTAGAAAAGAACATCAGAGTTGAATAGGTGGGCACAAAAGAACAAGTGGCAAGCATCTTTACAAAATTGATTCCACGAGAATCCTTTGTGTATCTTCGCCAGACACTTGGAGTTATTTCCACTTCAAAATGAATTCTTTTGAATGATTATGTTATATGTCATAGATGTACACAAGGAAGCACCATAAAGAGGACATTTTAGGTTGGGAGATAATAAAGTTCAGTTAGGGGGTTCAACCCTATATGGAAAGATACCTTTTCCCTTGATGAGAAAGGGGAAGAGATTTATCACATGTAGAGGAAAGAGGCATGGTTCTAGGGGGAGCATTGGTCATAGAGATGCAAAGGACATATGCATGGTTCTAGGGGGATCGATGGTCATAGGGGGATATTGTTGACACGACCTCAGTATTGCATGACATGACCTCAATATTGCATCAAAGTGTTTCCATCAATGACAAAGGGGGATACTGTTGATTAAATGGGATGGGTGTCATTGATGTCAACGCTTGAATAAATTCCGATAACAAATTCCGGTAGAACAATGGTTTAGGTAATGGAACCAAGTTTGTTTGATGGATAATGATATGATTTTTGCGATATTTGCAGGTAAGAGACTATTCCAAATGAATAGTACATGTCATGCCATTTCCAGTGGTATGTGGAATGTCACTTAACTCCTCATAGTTAGAGAGTTATGGCCATGTGAAGTTGGAGAACCCTCATAAGTCATCTAGAAACCCCTAAAAGTTGAAGTGTTCACAAAACAAATTATTTAAATAATAAAGTTAATGGAGAAATCCGTAAAATAAGGAAAGTGGAATGCTACATGAAAGTATAAATAAGAGGCAAGGCTCTCTCATTTAATCACACTTGAACACATAGAATATATTTTGTTGTGCAAGGATTATTGCAGGTACTCATTCATACATCTGAAGTTGCGAAAGTATGAGGTAGTATGAAGGGTTGACAGAGAAAGTTTCAGAATTACAACGAATACTAAAAACCATAATTTATGATCCCTACACTGGATGACAATGTATTAGGGTGTGTACATACTAAGGCGTACATGGGCTGGCAATGTATTAGGGTGTGTATGTATGCGGGATGACATTGTATTAGGGTGCATATGTATGTGGTCTGGAAGTGTATTATGGTGCATACAAGTTGGTAAAGCCATGGAAACTTGAGAAGATGAAGATGTAGAGGTTCTAGATTCTAATATCAAGCTCCTAGGAGGGTCTACAGTGCTCAGATACATCAGATCTATGCATTGGTTCAAAAGGTATGTCTTATTTCTATAAATAGTTGGATTTTAATGTATGCATGAGAAATGGTTATAGAGATTTGAGAATTCTCCCTAGAGAGACTAGTGGCTGTATGGGATCTTCCATATAAGTTATATCTACAAAAATACATTTCTCGTATATTTATCATTGATACTTCTTGTTGATGCACATCTTCTATTTCTTGGCATACGGCTAAGGTTTTTTGTGGTATATGGTTGAGAGCTTGTATTGGTTGATGTATTGAGAGGATGAATATCACAAAGGGTTTGAAGTCTATATCATGTGATCGATATTATACTTATTCATGATTACACACACTTATGGTACATGAATAGAGAGAGATATGTATGAGGATGCATGCACATGGTACAAATATAGTCTGGATATAGTGACAGGTTACATATTTATGTGAAAGAAGTTACACAGGGCTAGAAGTTTTCAGAAGAAATAAAACCCTAGTTTTCAGAAGGCATATGCAGGTTGCGTACTTACATGGGATTCATAATAGATAAGTTGTGTACATATGCGTGATGCAACACTATAGGTCACATACATGTTGTATTTTGTTGATACATGTTCAATTCAGGTACAAATTAATTACAGGGTAGTTGTATAGGTTGGTTGCAGGTCAGTGGTACAGACTGATACAATTGTACAATAGTATATTTCATAGTGATAGTGTGATAGTGGTTCCATCATTATACTTCTACTTCATGGCATTTGGACGGGGCAAGGGCATGTGGTTGTATCCACCTTTTAGTTGTAGCCAAAAAACATAGGGGGTTGTAGCCTCCTTCTGGTTGTAGCCAGAGAATTGGGGAGTTGGAGCTTCCCTCAGGTTGTAGCCTAAGAAAATATGGGGTTGGAGCCTACTTCCAGTTGCATCTAGAAAACAAAAGAAGTTTTTCTTCCAATGAATGTAATTCTTCAAGACATATAAGAAAAATAATTTCGTTGATTTTCTCCCACTTTGGGTTTCCACGTAGAAAGCCCGGTGTACTGTGTATGTGTATGATTGTTCATTTGTTCATTGTTTATTTACACTACAAATATTGGATGATAATGCTACATTGATGAAAAAGGATTAAATTGATCTATTACTTATTCACCTCTCCCTTAGTAATCCAACATACAGTACTTGAGTGGTTGACAGTTATTAAGTTAGGACTCGACATGCCTTGTGTTTTTAATTAAACACTTGTCTCAAACCTCTTGTGGCAATACTTATGTTTGCCAAGTGTGACTTCCTGGAATGAGAGATACGAGGTAATTTTTGACCACCCAACATGGATTTCCTTCTTTCACTTCTATTTTTGGAAAGCTTCTAGGGAAGTTGAGGGCTTCTTCTAGTTCTAGTTAGATGGATTAGGGTTTCATTCCTCGGTCTTTAGTTTCTTCTATTCGATTCTTGGGGTTTCTATGTAGCTTACTACCTCTATGTACATTATTTCTTAGGTTTTTCTTTTCTCTGGTTTGGATTTGTCATTGGGACCCTGAGTGTATCCCTTGCGTTTTATGAGGGTGCCCATCAAAAAGAGAAAATGTGGGTTTCGGTTGGTTAATTCATTCTACTGGGAGAGTTTTGTTGCAGGTTCAAGATACTCTTGGTAATATCCTACCATAACTCTACCATTATATTTGTAAATTTTTCCTTCTATAATGTTTCTTATGTATTAATGCAAGTATTTCTCAGCCAAAATCTCAAGGATTTTATTCCAACCAACCATTCAAAAGCCATGTAAGTAACATTTAATTTTAATGTCTCTTTCCTAACTGTGATAAATATTTTACCCAGGTTCTATACTAATTTTTTTGTTTACGACCCTTGTTGACAAGTATTGGCTATGGCTGCTTAGCGAGGGCACTCAACCATCAAAAGGAAACTCAATTTCCATAACATATTGTAGGTATGGATGAAGATTTAAAACTACTATTCGGATCTGATATTAATTAGGAGGTTACCTAGCGTAGGTATTTCAACCCTATTTTGGTCTACTTAAAACAAAAGGATGTAATTTATTGTTTTTATCGATATACAAAAGTTTGGTTGCGTATAAGCGCTATATTCCCTTTTTATGCAGTTTAGTTAAGACTCGATTTTTCCCCATGCATGTTAAAAAGGGTTTTTCTTTCATTAGATTACAAAGTCATGTCAACATGAATGTAGTTCTATTACCTATTTCTTAATGGAAATTTCATTACTTCTTCAATTTCTGGCCTTGAAGAGGCTTCGAGCATGTACTTAACCTTCTTGCATGATATTTCCTAGCTTCCTTCTCATTTTTTAAAAATGAATTATCGAACCTATTAGTCTATTTTTTGTTATAATATTGTTGTTAAATATGTACCAATTACTACCTAGTTGTGCTAATTGTTAATGCAAATATTCTAGGTTGTCTCTGTGATAATAGCATGCTAGTTTAAAATGTGGCTTTTATAGTAGTCTTTTCATTTACATAGATTTCCTCTCTATAAATATATATTATACAATTTTCTTTACGGTAATAGTACTACCGTTTTAGTGTCTGGTCTGGTGTTTGTATTTCAAAATTAGAGAGTATTCATCTGTGTTACGATTCTATTTATACTTTCCTTATTTAAACCTAATTATGGATATATTCGATGCTTTCTAATATATCATGGAAATTGTATATTGAAAATGCAATAAGTGAGAATCCACTAATATCTAGTTGTATTGCAATCATAAATATTTAGCCACAATTTTCACAATAAAGCATCAACTTTAATCAAATAGATTATCTTAGAATTTCAATTGAACAATAGGATAAATATAATAGAATATCCAAAGATTACTAAAATAACAATAAATTAATCTAGAACATAATGGAAGAAAAACTTGTAACTTGAGAATTCCTTAGGGAAAAACACACATCAAGTGGTTTGTTCCTCCCAACCTTAGATTAGAGCTTCCACATATTCTTACTACGTCACCCTCGAGATAAATACGATGCAACAAACTAACTCACCAAGTGACTTCCTATAGTGTGTATGGTTCTAACATTTACATTAATATATCATAATAATATTTCTCATATTTCACACTTGATTCAAAATGGCATCCTATTCTCCTTATTCTCTTTTCTTTTATAAGATTTTCCTATTTATTTGACACTTGTATGAGCTTCCTATTCATTGAATACCTGTCAATTTTTTTTTTCTCATTGAGCAGATGCCAATTTTATTTTTACTCATGTTCCAAAAAACCTAAGATCTTGTCTCACTTTTGTTGAGTAAACTCAATATATCTTCACCACTTGTCCCCCTTCTGTCATCACTTGGTAGTTCTATTTGGATCCATGGAATTTTTCATCTAACAATACCACTTCACGTGTGCTTCCTCTTTCTCTTTTATTAAAATAATAAGTAAAACAATAAGTTTGATTTTGATTACCACAATCAATAATGTGCTAATAAAAAAATAATAAAAATAATAATAATAAGTTTTAAATTGCAAATTTTTGGGTATCACAATAGACGTGGAATAAAAAACACATAGAGATCGATATGAATTATATCAAAGAGTTGGTACATGAAGGGATAATTGAATTTTAGTACTGTCCTTCCTCTAAACATACTGCTGACATATTCACGAAGAATTTCACTTAGCATAAATTCCACTTTCCATGTGACCGCCTTGGTGTGAAGGACACAACTTCCTAACATTTGTATTTTATTTTTGCAAGATTGTATCTTAAGGGGGGGTTTTACCATGAGGTTTTCCATCTTTCCTCCTTTTTAGTGATCATTAATTAGATGCATTGTAAAATGGGTACCTAACATGGCTTCTTTCTGGGACCCATTATTCATTTACTCCCTAGTTGCATTGAAGGGGGATGTTGGAGATATTACACATCCATGTAATATGTATTTTCCTAATTTTACTAGTATATGTCGAGGGAAAAAACCATATATGGGAATATTATCCCCTGAGAATATTCCCCACTAAAATAGGGTTCCACCTCCTCTCCAATCTTGAATCAATTACACTTTAGTCAAACTAGTGGAGTAGAGTCATGCATGGAAACCTTTGTATTATAACCAAGGGTTTCATGCACACCTCATGATCATCACTAAGAGGGTACACTTACCTTGGGATCATGAATAGGAAGGTGCCATACATGTGCATGCATGATTCACTCCTCAATACACTAGTGATTAGCCAACTAACTGATGATTGCATGGCTAATTAACTAAGACTAGGTGGTAATTCACTTTAGAGTCTATCAATGGGTTTTCACGTCTCTCTAGATCACTACTATGGTTCATTATTTTATACATGTAGAGTATATCATATATAGTTTTCCATTATCTCATTTGGTCAATACAATTCTTTATTCTTTCTCTCGTCCTCTTATCTCGTACTCTATTTCTTTTAAAATGTTTGTGTGAATTACTACTAGATAGATTCTATGTGTAGGCTTCACCCAAAATTCATAGGCTCATGATCAAACTAAAATAATTTGATGTAATGTATTTTTAGTGGTAAGTTAAAACCACTTGTTATGATAAATGGAAGTTCTTGGTCAATTCGAACCACTTGAGAATTGTAATGGTTGAGAGTAACCCACAAAAAAATAGATTGTGGTTATGGGTAAGCCAAAGAAAACCTGGGATGAAAATTGATGATGATGTAGGGGGAGTGAAAATTTTTGTGATTGAATAATTTTTTTTGAATCATGTACAACAAAAAATTTCCTATAGAAATGATGGATAAAGAGGTTGGTGACACATGTATTCTAGTGGATGGTAATTATTTTATATGGACTTCAACAAACACAATGTTTATATTTTGCAGGTACATGATGGACATTGAAGAATATTGAGGATGAAGAATAAATAAGACCAAAGATGTGTAGGAGAAAAAACATGAAGACAAAAAACTAAAGAATATTATTGTAGAAGACACAAGTCAAATTATCTAGATGAAGAATATTGAAGACAAGGAATAATGAAAGAAAGGAGAAGATTGAATCACAAATATTTGTTAACAAGAAGTAAGAAGAATTAACTCCTACTTGTGATGTTTAATGAATATATTGTAAAGTGTTAATGAAGTAGACCAACAATATAACTCTATGAAAGAATTATATATCTGAGAAGAAAACAAAGATATTAGGTAAGAAAATTAGTTGAGCGATTCATGGAGAGATATTGTGGAGATAATTATGAATATGGTTGAACTAAGTATCTAATTAGGAAATAGCTTTTATGGTAACATAAAGTTATATTATTGGTGGGAGGAAAAATATTATAAAACTTTTGTAAAGACATTGTAGAGTGAGGATCCAAAAGTGAACTACTCTAATGTCAAATGATTAGAAATATTGTTCACACCATTAAATAAAACAATTTGATTATAAATAATAACCTAGAAAATATTCAGATCTAATATTACGAACTAGGAATAGACTTAAGAACAAATTCTTTCTTATTAATTTAACTAAAATGCCTTATTATAGATTTTAAAAAGGGATTCTCCTTGAAGGAGTCAACTAATAAAACCTAACTATTTAACTACTCACATGAATCCTAGTGTATATTTATTAATAGACAAGTAAACAATATTTATTCATGGGAGGTAAGGTATGCTTATTTAGAGGTTTGTCATGATGTTCCATATCAATTTCAAATTTCTCCATGGGGTTCCTTGAAAATCAAACCATGACATTTTTTGAATATTGTCATATGGGATTCCAATGGAAAATTGTCCCATGGGGTTTTTTGAAAATCATCCCATTGGCTTTGATGAAAAAATTTACCCATGGACTTCCAAGAGAAAATTGCTCCATGAGATTTTTTAATCCCTAGAAAAATCCCCATGTTAAGTATAAAACCTCTCATTAAGCTCTAGATAGTGAACTATTGCATCTCTAGTGTTATATTTGTTTGTAGGATAGAACCCTTCATTGTACCCTTTAATTACAATTGTACCCCTTGTCTCCTATATATATACCAAGGAGACCTAATCTTAGGATCTTCTCATCTCATATTGTACATTAAATATATTGTAAAAGAAGGTTTCCCCCTTGAAGTGGACTATAATACATTGATTTTTTATCATTCTCAAGTCATTGGTTTATAACATTTGGAATTAGAGCATTGATCCTAAGGGTTTTTGGCTTCAAGCAAGGCATCTTAGAATTTTTTCTACAAATATTTTGTTTGAATACTTTAGACAACCAAATTTGGAGGTTACTTAGAATACATATCAAATTACGTCTAGTAAAAATTTCAAGTTCTCGTTCATTACACAGGTCATATTAAACAATTCATATTGGTAGTTTCGCTATAAATTTGTTTCTGGGAAGTTTCAGATAGTGATATTTTGTGGTGGCTAAGGAGACATAGTTATTAAGTATGATACAAATTTTGAGTTTTAGGTCATTATAATTTCAGGGATATATTCTTTGGAGGTTAGGTTTTGTGACTAGTCCTGAAATTATTCTCAAATGAGGCATGTTTTTATTCTCGCTATATAATGTTTTTAGTGAATTTTCATACTCTAATTTTTTTTGAAAATTGAGAATACATAGAAAATACACATGGAAAAAGTTTTATATTTTGAATCATTTTAATTTTTGAGAAATATCTCATGGAAGTTGGGGTTGTTTACTCATCCTAAAATTAGTCTTAAACAAGACATTTTGGAATTTTTTCTATAACATTTTATAAGTGAAGGTTCAGATTGTAATTTTTTCATGATTTTAATAAGTCATATGAAATTACTAAAAGGCAAAATTTCAAACTCATAAGGGTTCAAATTTTAGATATATATCATGATAAATGTTAGCCATGCAAACATACTCCAAAACTAGGTTTTCAAAGGAACATAACTTACAATTGGGATAACATTTTGGAATATTTCTTTTTGGTGATTCAAAATTTGTGATAAAGAGAAAATATAGGAGCACTATTGTTGTTATCCTACATGGCTCCAAAAAATATTTCAACACCAATTAAACCTCAATCTCATCTATAACTCATGAAGAAAATGAGATACATACCAAGCTATCCAAATTGGAAGAACAATTTAATTATTTGAGTGCTAAGTCAATAGGAAGTGATGACTTGGTAAGCATAGAAAGAAAAACTCAAGAGATGGAAAAGAAGATGGAAACATGGAAAATAATATAGATGCAAATAAGGAAACGGAAAAATAAGATGGATGAAAATAAGGAAGAAATACAAAAATACATGAATGAAATGAAAAAAATCCATAGAAACCATTATCTTAAAGAATATCCCTAATAGGGATATGAATATCTAAGGAAATCATGAAAATAAAGAAAGCAAGGTTGTTGACACTCAATCACACATGGGGAGTATTTTTTCACATTTAGAAAGCGCAAATATTTAATCTTA